>PVKB01003788.1:0-176949 GCA_004027205.1 Ctenodactylus gundi
TTTTTTTTTTTTTTGCACCAATACCGTGTGGTTTTTGTCACTGTTGCTTTGCAAAATAATTTCATGCCTGATATTCAGAGTTTATTTGTTCATTTAAATAAAGACCTGGTAGAAATGAGGGCCTAACAACATATATATATATATATATATATATATATATATATATATATATATATATATATATATGTATATATGTATGTATGTATATGGAAAAAAAATCCCAAGAAGAGGAAACAGCAAATATAAAGGCCATGAGATATCTTGAACAGGAGGGAGGCCAATGAGGTTGGAGTCAGTTGAGCAAAAGCAGCAGAAAGTGAAGTTACAATGGTAATGAGGCTAGAATCAGATCATGTGGGTGAAAACAGAGTCTGAGAGCTGCCTCCAGTTGCTTTTGTGAGTTGTGGATAACAACCAACCGATCTTCATGCAGTGATAAAGACTGAATGAGATGGAACTCTCAGACTCTCAGAACTCTGAAATGCTGAATAAATATGAAGCGCCCATTATTTTGTGGATTAATGATCAGGTCAGCGATCATTAGAGAATGCCAGCTCGATCAGAACATTGGTTGTGACTATCAAGAGACTGTTTCTTGCTTTTGATTTAGAAATTTCATCACCCAAAATTAAGTTGTCTTTATCGAGAGAACTTCATCTGGAATCTGAAAAATGTGCCTCTTCTGGAGAAATATGTTGATGCCTTGGGCCAGAATCGAAATCAAGAGATTGTTAAAGAGGTTATTCAACTGTTCAAAGAGGAAGTAATGCCCAAATTAAGTCACTTTCGAGAATGTGAGTATTCCTCCAATCAAATGAATATTTTTCTCAATATTTGATTTGTCAAATTTCATACTGTCAGACTATGGAGATATAACTTAGCTTTATCAAATTTTAAAATTGGCATATTTACTCTTATTTTAAAGAATAATACTGTGACTTTTCTTAAAATTGCTATATTTGAAGCTTATTTAAATTTCACAATTGTACCTTTTTCCTGTTTATGAAATTTGTATACTACCTATGTACAATTTATAAATGATTTATAGTAGTTTTACATTTTTCTAACTTTATATATGGGGTATCACACTGTATGTTATCATTCATTCTACAACCTTTTTTTTTTCTGAGACAGGGTCTCACTCTGTAGTTCAGGCTAATTCTGAACTCACTATGTAGCCCACGCTGGCCTCAAACACATGGCAATCTTCCTGCCTCAGTCTCCCAGAATGCTGAGATTATGGATCTGTGCCAGTGGACTCAGTTTATTTAATTAGCTTTAATTTCTGAATAGTATTCCATAGTATTAAGAATAAGCTATAATATTTCGGTTCATTTTTACTAATGAAACTTTAGATTGCTTCCCATTGTGTTCTGCCATATGAATGGTACAACGAGGAATGCTGTAGTACCTGTCTCCTATGTAATGGACAAGAGTTTCTCTAGAGTGTATAATCAGAAGTAACCAGCCTTCTCACCCAGTATTAAATACTAGTCAAAGGGCAAAGAACTGAAGGGCAGTTCTGCCAAGGTTAGGTAGGATATGCTTGTTTTGCTGTTTGTTTTCTTTATGTAAATACACATAAAGGGATAGCATGCAAATCAAACTGATTTTTCCCTCTCAAACATGTTTTTCCTGCAATAGAATGGTATTCACTATTTGCCTAATTGATCTGATGAAAACCTTAGAGGTCATTAGCTTGACTTTGTTTTTTCATACCCCATATTCAGCCAAAGTCTATTCATTGTAGCTTCAAAATGTATCCTATTTTTAACCACTCCTCCCCACTTTTACTACCACCACCTGGTCCAAGCTGCCGTTGTCTCTCATCAGTATTATTGCAGTAGCCTCCTTACTAAGTCTCCCCGCTCTGGCTCTGCCTCCCTACTGTGTGTATCATTTGTGTCTTCTTTTGTCTCTCTCTCTAAATATTATTTTTTAAAATTATCCATTATCTTATGTAGCTATAGTTTAACTTTGTCATGAAGTATTCTTTTTTTCAGAAAAAATTATGTTTGTACTACAAATTCATTTACATATTAATTATATACAACTTGGGAAATGAGCACATAAATATGTGGCTTTTTAGTATTTTTCCCCTCCTTTCTACCCCCTGCCCCATGTAGAATATTCTATTCATAAATAATATACTTCATATTATTCTACTTTTAAAAGATGCTTGGGTTGTGTCTTGGTTACTTTCTCATAGCTGGGACAGAATATCTGATATCTACAACTTTAGGGAGGAAAGATTTCTCTCACAGTTTCAGAATGTCACAGTCTATTTACGGGCAGACAGCTGGAAATGATGGAACCATATGGCAGGGCCTGAGCTGAGAGAGAGCTCCTCACCACACAGCAGGGCAGAGGGGGAATCCAAGGCAGGAAGGCAGGGTGGAACCGAGACGCACACCTTCAGGTTGGCCCCTGAGCATCTGCCCCTTCCAGCCAGGACCCCAAACAGTACACGGTTTCATAGGTATCCCACCTCATCCTAACACAGAGACCTGTGGGAGACACTCCAGATCCAAACCGTACAGGTTGTCTCTCACTCTTTATTATCTACAGCAGTGCTGATGTGAACATTTTTGAGTCTCTGTGTATGTGTTTATTAGTTCTTTCAGGTGTGTATCTACGAGTAGGAACACGTGTGTGGTCAGCCTTACTAGTAATGCCAGCAGTTTTCAAAAGCAGAGTGTAATGGTTCTCATGGCTTCTACCAGGTGTGTCCAACCTGCAGCCTGCCTTTCGCCCCCACCCCTTTGTTTTGTTTTTTGTTTTCTGTGAAGAGAAATTGTTTTGGGCCACAGATAAAATATGTAGTAAGTTAATGTATATAAGTAAGAAAATTTTTCTCTTTTTTACAAATAAAGAGCATCTTTATTATAATATTAAAAAGGGAGGGAGTCAGGCTGCATTTGAACACACCTCCATCAATACTGTCAGACTTAAAAATTTTGCCAGTCTGATTTGTGTGCTAATAGTTTCTCAATTGTGGTCTCAAAGTACACTTACTTACTTTTTGGATATCTGACTATATTCTTGTGAAGTGCCTTTTCAAAATTTTTTTGCTTGTATTTCAGTCTTTGTTACTTATTTGTTGCTGTGACAAGGTACCCAACATCCACATTTTAAGGGAGGAAAGATTTATCTAGCTCACGGCTTCAGGTCTCTCACACGCAGTCCCATCATGGAGCAGCCAGCAACCAGGAAAGTACAAGGCAGAGACAAAAGCTGAAGAGCTGCTGACCCCATTGCAGAGAAGAGCCAAGTGACGTAGAAGCAAAGTGAAGTCTGCAGACCTGCCGGGCTAGAGACTTCCCGGGAAGGAACTGTAACGATGTGTCTTCTTCCTTCCTTTACTTAGTTCAGAGCTGCCAACCCCTACCACCCAAGGCTGGGTGCCTCTCCCTTATTTCCTAATCCATAAGTCAATAACAAACACCGGCAAGCTCTGCCCTCCCCGCCCCCCCACCCCCCCAGTAGCAACAAATTGACAATCTTTCCAGGTCAAGCCTTAAACACCTGTCCCTCGCAGCCAGGCTGTACTTCCTAACAATGCACAGTTCTAAATATGTGAAGCTTTTGAGAGATTGAATCCAATTTCTATTGGAATTTTTTTCTTACTGACTGATAGAAGTTTTAAATATATTCCAGATGATTCCTTTGTTAGTTATATGTGTTACAAATATTTTTTCCCATTCTGTGCCTTATCTCTTCACTTTATAATGTTTTGAAGAATAATCACTAATTTTATTTCAAATAATCTTTTACTTCATGGTTAATAAGGCATATTAGACAAATTTTCCAAAGCCGTGTTAACATGTTCTCTTGTATTATTAGCTTTCTAAGGTTTTATAAGTTTTTGCTTTTCACATTAGGTCTATAATCCTTCTGGTATATTTTTTCTAATATTGGAGATTGAATCCAGGGTCTTTGCCCTGTGTTCCATCCTCAGTCCATTTGTATTTTTTATTTTCTTTCGAGACAAGGTCACCATGCCCAGTTTGAAATCTATTTTTTTATGCTGTATCAATTTTTCTTATGACTGATACATTTTCCCACCATTTATTGAAAAGTCTCCCTCTTCTCCCTGTGTTTTTGTTTGTTGTGGTACTGAGGACTGGGGCTTTTGTTTTCTTTTTGCATTTTAAGCTAAGTTCTCTGGAAGTTCCTACATGGCCCAGGTGAGATGGCACCTATGATGCTCTTGCTGTGGCTTCCCAGAATGCTGGGACACAGGCACACGCTGCAATGCACAGCTTCCTCTTTGTTTTGTAGTGCCATCATTGTGGTACATATGTTTTTGTGCTCCTTTACTCTTCTGGGCTACTTGTCCATGTCTGCATCCACATAACACTGTCTGTATCAGCCAGGCTAGGTTATGCTGCATTAACAAGTAACTGTCAAATTATTGTGGCCCACAATAACAAACGTTTACTTCCTTTTTTTGAATCAGGGTTTCAATCTGTAGTGTCCTGGACCTGCTATGTAGCCCAGGCTGGCCATGAACTCTCACCAATCCCCTGTCTCTGCCTCCCGAGTGCTGGGATTACAAGTGTGCATGCTACCACACCCAGCTTATGTGGTGCTGGGGAATCAAACCCAGGGTCTTGCACTTAAGGTTTACTTCTAACTCAAGCTGCTATCTATCGGTTGGCCAGGGTACTGTTCTCCTGTAGATTTACATTGTTAAAATTTTAACCAATTCAAATATAGCTATAGTTTTGTGAGAATACATAGCAAACTGCACACTAATCCTAAAGCTTCTGTCCCAGAGTGGCCTCACTCCTCTTCATATGTCAATGACCAAATAATGTCATATGGCCACAGTTAACTTTGTGTGTGTGTGCACGTGCACACACAGTACTACAGATTAAATTCAGTCCCCTCTCACTAAGGTACATCCCTAGACTTTTTATGTTTGTTTTGAGACAGTCTCACTAAGACTCTGAGTTGCCCAGGCAGGGCCAACTCTGTCATCCTCCTGCCATCCATTCTCCCTGCGTGCTGAGATTGCAGGCATGTGCCATCATGCTTGATTTCCCCTTCAGCTATTCCCCATAGGATATGATTTTCAATCTCCTTCCCATCTTGTGTGCCAAGTGCAACTGAGGATCACAGAAATACTCTACAGAGTTGGCAATGAAAAATGAAAAGAAAGGCCCCAATCCTTAGTAACACAGCAAACAAAAAATAGGGAGAAGAAAAGGTACTTTTCAATAAATGGTAGGAAAATGTATCAGCCAGAAAAAAAAATTAATACAAAAAATGCTGGATGATGTTACTTTGGGGAGCAGGACTGTGACTAGGAATAGAGATGATAGTGGAGAAAAGACATTTTTATTTTACACAGTTCAGTACTCTTTGAAATGTTTACCATGCATAATGTTGCTGTTATTCTAAAACGAAATATAACTTTCCAGTTATCTTTTTTATTGTTGGCTTCTGTTGTCAGTGCGTTGTAGTCAGAGAATATACTCATCAGTGCTGTTTAGTAAGATCCCGTTCCAGAGACGTTCCACACCCGTATTGTCCAAAACAGTAGTCCTCTATGGCTGGAGAACATTTGAAATGTGGTAGTGCAACTAAGGAACTGGCTTTTCAGTTTTGTATTTATTTATTTATTTTATTTTTATTTTTATTTTTTGAGACAGGGTTTTGCTGTGTAGCCTAGGCTGGACCTAAACTTGCTGGTGTAGCCCAAACTGGCTTTGGACTCAGGAAAATCCGTCTGCCTCAGTTTCCCAGGTGCTGGGATTATAGGCATGTGCCAGCCCGCCCAGCTTTATGTGGTGCTGGAGAATCAAACACTTAGGACCTTACTGCTATGCCATTCCTCCAAATGCTTCAATTTTATTTAATATTGATGAATTTTTTTGAGACGAGGTTTTGCTCTGCTGTCCAGGCTGGTCCCAAACTACTATGTAGCTGAGGCTGGCCTTAAGCTCACAGCGATCCTCTTGCCTCAGCCTCCTGAGTGCTGGAATTACAGGTGTGGGCTAGTACACCCAGCTTGTGTGGCACTGGGGAATCGAATGTAGGGCCTTGTGCTCACTAGGCAAGCGCGTTAACCACTGAGCCATGCCCCCAGTCCAATATTAGTGAGTTTAAGTGGCCACACATATCTAGTGGCTCCCATAGTGGACACAGAAGCTCGATACGACTTTAGCCCTTTGAGATTTACTTTGCGAAACAGTATTTAAAACCTTAGGATGAGCCAGACCTGGTGGCACAGGCCTATAATTCCAGCAACTATAGAAAGTTGAAGCAGGAGGATTACAAGTTCCAGCCCAGCCTGAGCAACTTAGCAACTTGGTGAAACTGTGTCTCAAAATAAATAAAAAATGGGTTGGAGAGGTAGGTCAGTGCAGAGGTCCTGGGGTCAGTTCCACTACTGAGAAAAAAATATGATGTAGTATTTGGTAAATTTCTTTAAATTATATATGCTTAAACAGAAAGCACATATATATATATATATATATATATATATATATATATATATATATACCCATTTCAGTCAAGTTTATTAATCATATTAAATTTTACCTTTCAGGGTTTTGTGGGGGTTTGTCTGTTTGTTCTAGTTGTTACTGAGTACATTTAAATCTCTTGGGATGGAGAGGTAGGTCAGTGATAGATCATTTGCCTAGAATGTGTGAGGCCCTGGGTTCTATCCCGAGCACTGCAAAATAAATAAATCTTCCACTGTGATTTTTACATTGTCTATTTTTACTTGTATGTCTGTCAAGTTTGTATATTTTGTATATTTTGAATCAATTATATGATAAATCCCAATTTCAGAAATGTGTAGATTAAAATTCTTAATTTTTGTAATGTTTATTACCATATGCCACGCACTGTGATGTTACTTAAGCATGATTTATTCGAACTTAAATCATATAGAAGAAAACAACATTATATTTAGAAGGCAAATGTATTTAGTATCATCACTCATTATAAAGTATAATATAATATAAGCAGCTCATGAATAACCTAATTTTATGCTAACCCTTAGTCAGTGGCTTAAGTCAGTTCTTTTCAAAGGACCCATGTAAAAGTTAAGTTTGGGTTGTTTTCTTTTAGCATTAAACTGTAGTGGTTAAAGAAAAAAGTGGCGAGCACAATGACTGACAGCTCATGCCGTCCTTGGCTACCCATGTTAACAAAGCTCAAAGTGGCCTGTACTCTGTTCAGGGAAAAAAGGCCATGGATCATGTTCGTGGATGTCAAACTGCTATAAAGTATTCTAGATACTCTCGGTTTCTATGCTTACTTTATGTAGACTAGTAACATTTTGTACATCAGCATAGCCACAGACCCACACTGAGTAAGTAGTGCTAACCTAAAAATCATCTATTCTAATAATCGAAAACCTGGGGACATTCAGAACAACTGTATCATCAGACAAGGCAGATGCACTATATATAAGTAAAAGCATATATTGCCCATTCTAGGATTCTTTTAATATGAATGTGTTAATATTAATTTTAAACATTCCTGAATTTGAGCAGTTCTCCTTTCCATTTTATTCTTCAAGTAACCAAAACCAAGACTTGTAGGGGCTTGTAAATTCCACCTATGGGCTCATATTGATGAAAAGAAAAAGCAAAGACAACTCAAAATGAACTGCATTCATTTCAGAAAAATCACTTTATTTAAAAAAATAGGCTTAGGTCTTTTATTTCTTACTGCTCATTAATTTGAATGGTCTTGCCTAAGAAAGAAAAATGGAGAGAGAATGAACTGGGATAATGATTAACTTTTTACCTGACTTTTCTGCTTTCAGGTATCAATCATGGTGATCTCAACGACCATAACATTTTAGTAGAGCCTCTCGGTTCAGCCTCTGGAGATGCTGTATATCAAGTGTCTGGCATTTTAGACTTTGATGACATGAGCTATGGCTACTATGTTTTTGAAGTGGCAATTACCATCACATACATGATGATTGAAAGCAAGAACCCTCTACAAGTAGGAGGTCATGTCCTCGCAGGGTTTGAAAGTGTAATCCCACTGACAGCTGTAGAGAGGGGTGCTTTGTTTCTACTTGTATGCAGTCGTTTCTGTCAGTCACTGGTCATGGCTGCATATTCTTGCCAGCTATACCCAGAGAACAGAGAGTATCTCATGATCACTGCAAAAACAGGATGGAAGCACTTACAGCAAATGTTTGACATGGGCCAGAAAGCGGTAGAAGAAATTTGGTTTGAAACTGCCAAGACTTATGAATCTGGCAACTGCATGAGATTAGATAAAAGTTCGCACTAACTGGGGTAATTAAAATTTCACTATGGCCAAATCAAGTTTTGAAGAATTTTCCTGTTTAGTTAAAAATGAACTGATGGAGGGCTGGAGGAATGGCACAGCAGTTAAAGTGCTTGCAGACCCTGGGTTCTATTCTCCAATACTACATAAAGCTGGGTGTGGTGGCACATGCCTGTAATCCCAGCACTCAGGAGGCTGAGGCAGGAGGTTGCCAAGTCCCAGGCCAGCCTGGGCTATACTAGTATGCTCAGGACCAGCCTGGGCTACAGAGCGAGATCCTGTCTCAAGAAAAAAAAAATGAATTGATGGAACAGATTCATTGTGAATATGACATGACAAATGAAACTTCTAAGGTTTTTATGCAATCTTAAGTAAGTACTTAACAGAGTACTACATGAGCAATCATGCCTTTCTGTAGCTCTTACTTGTTTTCTATATGAAACACACATAGTGATGTACAATTTTGAATCACATATTATCTCTCAAGGTGTATGACCTTTTTAAACTTTGAAAGAAACATTGGACACGACATCCAGACCTTGCCAATGTATCACCAATTCTTGAAAACTTCTCTGATCTCTCCTTCCTAAAATCTCATTGCATTCTCTCCTTTTTCATGTCTCATCACTTTGTATCCTGGGTTGTGGTTGTGCCTGGAAACTATTTGATCATGGCAGAGACCATAAAACCTTAGCTTTGTCTCCGTATCCTTTCTTCTCATATCTGTGATAGTACTTTTCCCACAGAAAGGTCTTTAGACATATGCAAAATAAATGTACAAAGAAGACAGGCTGGACAAGGCATACTAGGAGGCCTGGGGTGGAAACAGATGATATTCATATGAGAAAAATATTTAATTATGTGAGAAGTAGGACAGAAAATGAGGATCATAGTCTGTGTATTCTGCCTTATTAAAATTTTAGAAACATGTAGTAAAAGCCAATGTTTATTGATCACTAGGTATTTTATACTCACTGTCTCATTTAATATTTCTAATAAATACATAAAGGAAACAGTTATGATTATTTTCAGATAAGGAAACAGAGGCTTACAAAAGCAGGAGAATCATAAGTTCAAGTCTAGCATGAGCAAGTTAGTGAGTCTTTGTCTCAAAATAAAAAATTTTAAAAGGCCTGAGGAAGTAACTTAGTGGTAGAAGGCCCTGGATTCAATGACCTGTACCACTAGTGCCCCCTCCCCCTCAAAAGACTAACATCCTCAGCCAAGGCATAGATAATGTCTTTCTGATGCACCCCATACTCCTAGCCACTCCAGTGTCCCTTGTGACTTATTCTACCTCTTCTCTTCTCTCCTGCCCTACTTACCTACACACAGACTCACATACATAAGTTAGAGGAACAACTAAGATCAAAGTACTTATGAAAGTACTTATGCTTCTCAAATTTAAGGGACAATTAAAGGTTTTATCTAACTTGACGAATAAGAAATCTGGGGACGAGAAAAATGGACTGAAACTTAGATTTCATCCACAAACCACTATTCATTCTCTTACATAAGAAAATCCTACAAATTTTCCTTTTGTTTTCTCTTGCTGCCGTGAATTGCCTTCACTGAACTCCTAGAGCAAAATAGCTGGCCACTATTTTGATATTTAAATACATGCTGCATTGCACTAACATTTGGTATCTGCTATAGCTTATCTTTATCCAGTCAGTTCCAGTTCCATAAATTCCTTGGTGACTTTAATAATTATTTTTTAAGTATCAGTTTGACAGTAAGGGATACCCAGACAGATGATGAATCAGTATTTTAGGTTCTATCTATGAGGTGGTTTCTGGAAGAGGCATTTGAATCAGTGGACTAAGTAGGGAATATTCTTTCATCAAGGTGGAAGAGCATCATTCAGTCCAGTGAACATTCAGATGGGACAGAAAGGCAGAGGAAAGCTGAATTAAGTCTTTCTTCTGGGGCATCTTGTTTTCCTTGCCCTTGGGCATCAAACCTCCAGGTTCTTGCCTTTTGGACTTAGACCAGTGGCACCCTAGGTCTTCAGGCCTGCGGTTTCAACCTGGGAGTTACATCATCATCTCATCAGGCTGTTAGATTCAGATTGGACATAGACTGACACTAGTGGATTCCCTGGTTCTCCAGCTTGAAGACAGCATACTGTAGAACTTCTTAGCTTCTGTACTCACATAACAAATTCACATATAAACTTTCATAATAAATTCTGTTACCTATTTATCTGTCTGTCCTGTTTTGTTTCTTTGGAGAACCTTAAATAATGACATAAATTGAATAATACTTATTTCATATCACCTTTAGGACCTAGCATCATGCCACGCCCAATGAACTTTCAGTAAAAAATCTTTTGGAACTGCAAGAATGAACACACTTCTACAAGTGCAGATTCTGATCTTCCCAACTAATGAAAGAAAACTCAGTTCTAGATTTCTAGATTTAAGAATTGATGCCAAATGTCTGGCAATGACTCTTTGCTCTTGCCTTTCTCTGTACAGATTTTTATCTTCTCTAGATGACAACAATGCTTTACTTTCTGGTCTTCTTATCCTTAGTTTCCCCAGCCTCCATCCTTCATATTAGGAACAGATAAAAATTCTGATTATATGTATTGCTGTGTGTGACAATCCTTTTTTTTTTTTTTTTTGAGACAGAGTCTCACTCTGTAGCCAAAGCTGGTCCTGTACTCAGTATGGAGCCCAGGCTGGCCTTGGACTCAATCCTGTTTCAGCCTCCTGAGTGCTGGGATTACAGGCATGTACCACCACACCCAATTTCTGTGGTGCTGGGGAATCAAGTCAGGGCATTGTGCTTGACTTAGCGCTTGCTAGGCAAGTGCTTTAACCACTGAGCCATTCCTCCAGCCCCCAGGTAACAACTTAACAAAAACTTAGTCGTGCAGAACTTCAATCATAATTTTACTAGCTGATTTCCTGGGTCTTGAACTCAAGCCATAGGACAGCTTGTCTGTGCTCCACAGTGCCTTGGGCGTCAGGAAGACTTGACAATAGAGAGAGAGTTGATGCGTGAGACTCAATCACTCAGAAAGGAGGGGCACAAGAATCACCTGGAGGTATCTTCATTCACCTGTACCAGGTCATGCTGGGATCCTCTGAACTTTTGGTCAACTACCTTGCCACATGGTCTTTGCTTCCTCACAAAATAGAGCTGGGTTCCAAGAACGATCATCTCAAGAGAATAAAACAGAACTATATTAATTTTTATGACTAATTCTTAGAAGTTACATTGTCATCACAGGATAACTCAGTTTCAGGGCATAGTGATACAAATCCTCTTACTAAGAACTACCAGAGGAACATATGAGGTACAAGGCCTTGAGGCCTCATCAACCTAAAATATAACGATTTTTCATTTTTTGAGACAGAGTCTCACTCAGTAGCCCAAGATGATCCTGAACTCACTGATGTAGTCCAGGCTGGCCTTGGACTCAGGACAGTCCATCTGCCTCAGCCTCCTGACTGTGCCTACAAGGCAAGCACTTTAACTGCTGTGTCATTCTTCCAGCCCCTAAAATATCATTTTAATCTTATCCTTTTTCTCAAGACAGGGTCTCACTCTGAAGCCCAGATTGATTCTCTATTCACAGTAATCCTTATGCCTCACCTGAGTGCTGGGATTACAGCCATGCACCACCATGCCCAGCTAAGTTTTATATAGTGCAGGGGAATCAAAACCTGGGCACGCTAAGCATGCAATCTAACCATTAAGTTACATAACTGGTCCTGTGTCTTCTCATTTCTGACAGCAAAATTCTGGTACTTCATATAGTCTGCAATTTGGCCTCAAATGCCTGCTCCTTTACTTCTATACTGTCTCCTCCATTCCGGCCAGAATGAACTAGTCTGTCATCTAAATTTGTCAAACTTACATTTTTCTATCTCAGATGACTCCTCATCCTTCAACATAAGAAATCCTACCTCTCACTTAAAACCCAGTGTTTGCTGGATTCTGAAGAACGAACTAAGGCAGGGCAGGGGCTCTAGGAGATGTCTTAAGTTACAACACCTGAAGAGGTTTCCAAATACTAGACTGGTGCAGTCCTCTGCCAAAGTTCACCTCTTTCATTACGAAGCAGAGATGACAAGAGACCTCAAAATGGAACTCATTTCTAAGCGACTTCCTTTTCAAAGCCCTGATCCCAAAGTTTTGCACCCTATATGGAGAACACAAAGTCCCTGTCCAATTATTTTGAGGCAGGGTCTCACTCTGTAGTCTAGGCAGGTCCTGAATTCAACATGTAGCCCAGGCTAGCTTCAAACAAAGGGGAATCCTTCTGCCTCAGCCTCCCGAGTGCTTGGATTGTAGGCATGCACCACAACATGGTTCTGTGGAGTAAAACTTTGGGCTTTGCTCTGTCTAGGCAAGCGCTTTAACTGCTGAGCTACTCCGGCAGGCCAAAATGACTATAGATTACCCCAAATGTAACTACAGTCAAACTACCAGCCCCCCTAAAACTGAACTTGAAGTCGCTTTCATAAGAACTGAAGTTGTTAGGAAAGGTTGGAGATACGGGCAATGAGTACAAATAATTTAGGAAAGAAGATAAAATGCTGTGTGTGTGCGTGCGTGCGCGTGTGTGTGTGTTGCTGCTGATGATAGTAGGATACAGCCTCCTTTAACAAGGCTGGTCCGGATAAATCCTTTCTGAAGCAGAAGAGACAAAAGTGAATGTCCTTCCAAAAATGCCAACCCCATACATTTTAAAATAAATTTTAAAAGGCATTCATAAGCAATAAAAGTGAAAGCCAAACTTGAGGGGGTGGAGGAACGGCTCAGTGGCTAAAGCGCCAAGTCAAGTGCTAAGTATTCGAGTTCGATTCCCCAGCACCACAAAAGGCAGGCGTGGTAGCGCACGACTAATCCCAGCACTCGGGAGGCTGAGACAGGAGGATTGCCGTGAGTCCAAAGTCAGCCGCGGCTCCATCGTGAGAGTAGGTCCAGCCTGGACTACACAACGAGACCCGGTCTAAGGAAAAAAAAAAAAAAAAAAAGCCAAAACAAAGGAGAGAAATGCTCTTGGAGGGGCAACAGGGCTGGGAAGGTAAGCAAGCGACTTAGTTCGCTCCACACGACTGCCAAACTAGTTCTACCAACCAACAGTGGTGAAGAAAGTAGTGAAAGTGAAAGCAGAGCTCAAAGCGTAGAGGAAAATTAACCATAATCCCACTTCCTACTTGGCGAGGACCATGCAGCCTTCCTCCCACGCTACAGGACCCTGCAAGGCCGAGGCCACCCCTGCGCCGCCCGCCCAACCCGCTGACTCCCGCCCGGACTACCGGCTCTTGCCCCGCCTCCAGGGAACTTCCGCGTCTTTGACGCAGCGCCCGGCTCGGGCAGTTCTGCGCATGTGCGGGGGCCATATTTGAAGCGGACGCTCTGGTACCCTCGCTGATACTGGTCTCGCGCGTGGAGTTAAGAGGTCGGTGCTGATCTCCGCTCTTTCAGTGTCTTCCCTTCGGTGAGCCTTGCCTCCCTGAGGGCTCGTGGAAGCGTGCTCGCTCTCCCTTGGGCGGGGGTTGTGAGCGTTGAGACAGTCCGTCCCGGCCTGCAGCCGCTGCCGGGAGACGGTGAGCACGATGACTGTGCACCCCGCCTCCTCGGTGTCAGCACGGGACTGGCCCCTGCGGGCCGCCGTAGGCTTCCCGGGGCCTCCCAGTGGGGGCCTGGGGGCCTGGGGGCAGGTACGAGGGCCGGAACACCTTCCGTAGGGGAAGTCGGTACAAGAAAGCGCCGCTGGAGCTGCCGTTGAACTCAAAATGTTTACACGCCGTTCAGAAACCTCTTGTCTGTCTGTGCCCTTAGGTCTGTCTTGCTTGCAGCCGCCCTTACACCTGCCTGCTGGAACCGACCGGTCGCTTGCCGTTAGCCTCTCACAGCCTAAGTGAGCTTTCTGAACTGCTGATTATTTTCTGTGGTTCCAGGCCTTCGGGGGAGCTGACCTGAGAGGCGAAACTCAGAAATTCAGTTTTTAACTGGGCACGCGGGCCCCTCAGTATCCTTACTTTCCCAGCCTTTTTTTTTTTAAAAAAAAATTATTTATGTATTTATTTTTGAGCCAAAGTCTCGCCCTGCAGCCCCAGCTGGGCTAGCCCAGCTGGCCTTGGACTCAGGACACTCCGCCTGCCTCAGCCTCCCGAGTGCTGGGATTACAGGCGTGCGCTGCCACACCCAGCGTTATGTGGTACTGGAGAATCCAACTCAGGGCTGTGCGCTTGGCGCTTTAACAGCTGTGCCATTCCTCCAGTCAGTCTTTTCTTGATTCAGTTAATTACTTAGGAATATGGGCTTTGGAGGCTGACGTTTAGTTTTTCTACCAAATCTCGCTGAGCCCCAGGTGTTGTCTTTTGTAGGAATGGAAATGATGCCCGGGATTACCGTTCTCACCCCTAAATTCAGCATCCAGCATCACACTTTAGCACCCTTACATCAAACGTCAGCAATATTTCTGTTGCCCGTTGAGCCATCCTACTTTGGCATCCATTGCTCGAGCTGTAGTCGCCTTTTCCCTTTCTTTACTCTTCAGTTGGACCTGAGGGTTTTCCACTTGTCTCTGCCTCTCTCATCTCTAATTTACCTTTCATTGCCTATATGGATTCTCCCCCAATATTTGTGTTGTTCTCCATTCCTTTTCCACCAGACTGTCAGTGCTTCTTTCCACATTACTTAGTAATCTTGTGCCTCTCATCAGACTGCCAGCCTATAAACCCTTCATGATGGATTGGTTTTGTATGTCGTGATGCTGCAGCTTCTAGACTAGTGCTGGCACTTAGGATACAGTAAATGCTAGCTAAATGAAGGAAGTGAATAAAGACTTAGAGTAAGGAAATGCATCTTATGTTGTGATTTTTATTTTAATGATGATTGTGTTTTCTTTTTACAGGAATTGTATAAAGTTCAGGAACCATGGTGAGTTAACTAGTTAATTGCTGTTTGGTGAATAATGTTGGTTATACTCAGCTTACAGACTTGTATGAGAACATCAAAACGGAAGGAAAAAAGAGGTGGTATGGTGTTTGTCCTTACCAGCTTCCTCTCACATCTGGAACTTTGTGTACCATTACCCATTTTGTAATATCATTTGTGGGCTTGCAGGAGTTGGCTTATTTTCAGTGGACAGGAATCACTTGTATGTGTTTTCTTTGCAGTCCCGAAGATATGACTCTAGGACCACTATATTTTCTCCAGAAGGTAAAACAGAAATTGTTTGATCTGCTTCAAATAAAGATTTCTTTGAAGTGATAGGCTTTAAGGGGGAAAAAAATCTACAAACATTTTGGAGTACTGAGTTCATTCCTTTTGTACTTTGAAGTAATCGTGATCACCGGGTTGATTTTGACATGTATCATAGGAGAGTAGGAGAAGAATTGTTATTTGTAGACTGCTAATGTCGTTGCAGATTCTTCCTGGATCTGGTTGGGATTGTAAAGGAGAGTTTTAGCTTCTCACTGCTTGTATTTTGTAGGTCGCCTATACCAAGTTGAATATGCTATGGAAGCTATTGGACATGCAGGCACCTGTTTGGGAATTTTAGCAAATGATGGTGTTTTGCTTGCAGC
The DNA here is from genome assembly GCA_004027205.1 of Ctenodactylus gundi. Classification (NCBI taxonomy): domain Eukaryota; kingdom Metazoa; phylum Chordata; class Mammalia; order Rodentia; family Ctenodactylidae; genus Ctenodactylus; species Ctenodactylus gundi. The sequence continues at coordinate 15,828 of PVKB01003788.1, forward strand.
AGAGAGACGCAACATTCATAAGCTTCTTGATGAAGTCTTTTTTTCTGAAAAAATTTATAAACTCAATGAGTAAGTGAGCTCTTCTGGACAAGTTTGAACTGTTTTTCACATAAGTGGGAACTGAATATTTTGAGAGGGTTCTGTATGACATGAGAGAATATCAAAGTGATTGGTTTATTTTTAATAATAAAATTTGTGCTTTTACTTTACTTGAAACCTCAAGGCATAAAACCACCTTTTTTTCCATTTTACTTATTGACTGAAAAAGTTTAAGTACTTTTGAGGGGAGTGGCTTCTGGGATGGAACCCAGGGCTTCACACATACAAGGCAAGCAATCTACCCCGGGGCAACATTCTCAGCCCAGCCCTTGTTATGTCTACTATTTTGGGGACAGGGATGTGATGAGGAAGTCCATACTTGTAGGGGATTCAGGTTGAGTTGAAGCCCATCTAGCACTAACCCGGGCCAACCTGGTAGAAGCACACTTCACTGTTAGCTCACGCTAGATGGTGTTCAAGAGGCACAACTCCTGCCACCTTGTCCAGCGCCGAGCTGCTGATCGTCAAACTTAGTAGTCACACAGATTTGGGTTTAAAATCCAGGTATCACCTATGTAACCCTGTTATCAGTTACTTAATTTTTTAGTGCCCCACAGCCTCTTAAAATGATATTAAAATCTAATGATGCAAAATAAAATGTACAGTCTGGTATATAGCAAACTTCAAGGTATTTTATAGAATAACTACTTAGAAATTTTATTGAATGAATATTTACCTAAGACCAGGCCTCCTGGAGATCCGGAAACAGTTTAGCGACACCCTGTATACCCTATGAGATTTCTGTTCAGTTTGGGTATGCAGAATCTTACAGCTTTTGGAGTGTTGGCGACTTTCTTTTCAGTGGTGGGCATGGTGAATGTTGGTCAATGAATCTTTTGATATACTCATTTGAGGTAGTAGCGTCCCTTCTCAGAGCCACTTTTGGACCCCCTCAGTGGATTGCAGGCTTGGCTAGGCAGTGACTTTGGGTATCAAGGCTTTAGTAGAGTTGGGGCTGTTTGAAGAATAGGTTCCTTAGGATAGGTTTGTTTTTTATCCCAAAAACTCTGGAGTACTGGGGTAGACCATCTGTTCAGCACAACCTGTTTCTGCTTTATTTCTTGGGATTTACACTAACATTCTAGAGTACATTCTTGTGCCCTGTTCACAGAGTAGTGATGAAAAATACATCTGAAGGATTTAAGGTTGCATTTGTTTATTACTGTTATTGAGTGAGATCAAGTAAATGTTTCTTACAACGATAAAACTCTCATCTCTGAAGAGAGTAGTAGCTATGAAGTAAGTTTGATGAATTCCTGATAGATGTTGGTACTTATTTATATGTATAGGTGACCCTACAAGCATTTTCTCTGCTTACATGTCAATATCTTTCTTTTCAAGGGACATGGCTTGCAGTGTGGCAGGCATAACTTCTGATGCTAATGTTCTAACTAATGAACTAAGGCTCATTGCTCAAAGGTATGAAGATAAGTAGCCTAACTAATGATGTAGAAATTAGATATTTCTGAGATGAGCTCAGTTTTGCAAAGTTTAAAGTCATTAAAAATCCACTCATTGAAAATTCCAGGAGCTGGAGGAATTGGCTCTGTGGTTAAAGTGCTTGCCTAGAAAGCGCTAAGTACCTGAGTTTGATTCCCCAGCACCACAAAAGCCAGGCATGGTGGCACACACCTGTAATCTCAGCACTTGGGAAACTGAGGCAGGTGGATTGCTGTGAGTCCAAGGCCAGCCTGGGCTACAGAGTGAGACGCTTGTGTTCAAAAAAAAAAAAAAAAAAGTTTGAGAAGAAAATTCCAATTTTTTTAGTCAGGCTTATACAGTGCTGTTGTAATTATACTAGGATGTTGACGTGTTTTCTCGCCTTCTTTCTCTTCAAACATGGTGGCTATTGTGTTGTCCCTATGGCAAAGATTTATTTTCAGAGGGTATTTTCCTTAGGATAGGTTTGTTGTAAGGAAAACTCTTTAATATGCCAATATTTTCATCCTAGGTATTTATTACAGTATCAGGAGCCAATTCCTTGTGAACAGTTGGTTACAGCACTATGTGATATCAAACAGGCTTATACACAGTTTGGAGGTACTGAGTTTTTAATAAATTTTATCCCAAAACCTTAAAATATTTTATGACTAATAACCTTTTTAAGACAGTAAAAAGAAATTGAAAATCAGTATATTGTTAATCCTTGCTTCGTGAGCAGACCTGCTTCCATGTGTAGATTATCATGTGCTTTAGTAATAGGATATTGAGAGGCCAAAGTAGTATTTTTAGATCTAAAAACAAATTGCTTTTGCATAGTAATGAAATTCAGCACTGGTCCTCTGTGTCCTTATTTCTTCTCATGGCTGTTCCAAATCCCAGACCCAGAAATGCTGTTTTTGATAGAGCTTATCAGTGGTAGCCAGAACACAAAGCAGTTTATGAATGCTTAACCTCACAGAAAAGGGTTTAGCCACATTCACTGAGCTTGAATAGCTGTGGCGATACTAAATTTAAATCATTGATATGCCTGCCCTTTTTTTGTTGTTAAAGGAAAACGTCCCTTTGGTGTTTCTTTGCTGTACATTGGCTGGGATAAGCACTATGGCTTTCAGCTCTATCAGAGTGACCCTAGTGGTAACTATGGGGGATGGAAAGCTACATGCATTGGAAACAATAGTGCTGTGAGTATTTTGTGATGCTATAAAATCTAGCATAAGGTGTAATAATTATCATAACTTTTAAGTTGTGATGAGTATAAAAAGTATTTTAAGGTAGCTGTTACAACTGTAATGTGATATGAAAATTATCTATGGTTTCTCCTACTGATGTTGTTATTGGTACTGCTTGTTAGTGTGCCAGTGTTTGTTGCCTGCACTCATAATTAAATACTAGTTTTCATTTAGAAGTTGTGAAAATAAAAGTGCAGTTTTTTTGTTGTTTTCATGCCTTAGTTCTCATATGTGAATTCTAGAATGGAACTTTTGAGGGCTGAGGACCCAGATTAAAGATTCCTTTCATAGAGCTTCTGTATCCCCTCTTTTCACTTCACCCAGTGTCTCTTCTCCATTGCATCAGAATTGTTCATACTGGTTGTAGTGCCAATAAAACTTGAGGGATTATTCTTCTAGACCAATCTATATTCCTAAAAAAGTAGCTCCAATGGCACAGTCGGTTGGCACGCAGTACTTACATTCTTAAAAAGTACAAAGACTTAAAGGAAATTCTTTTCTGTTGCTTTTGTTTGTTTGTTTTACAGGCAGCTGTGTCGATGTTAAAACAAGATTACAAAGAAGGAGAAATGACTTTGAAGTCAGCACTTGCTTTAGCTATCAAAGTGCTGAATAAGACCATGGATGTTAGTAAACTTTCTGCAGAAAAAGGTAATTTATGTCCTCTTATTTGTCTGACTGGATGAGGAGAACTGATTGGGCAGCTGTAGGGTTAGGTTTTGAACCTGTTGACTTAGTTCATGGAAATAGCAGCCTTAAAACTTAGGTGATTTACGCTTATTTCCCAAATAGGCTCTGGACCTAAGTAGGCTTTGTACCTGTTTCCTAAGTAGAAGCTTAGTGAAGTTTGGTAACTTGACCAGTATCTGCCTTGGTCAGTTGTGGGGTCACAATTCCATATTCTTGGACCTCAGCTTGAATGTTTTCAGTACTCGTAATTCACAAATCCTATGTATGACTTTAGGTAACAGTTATTAAGATTCCGTCAGAAATAACTTTCTGAGTATGATAAAGTATGTGCATATGATGATATATTTATACATAGACGTGGGATACCTTATCAGAGGACATTTGAATGAGTGGTATGCTGTCTTACGCTCCTGAATCTATCAGTCTCTTGTGTTAAACTCATGTTAACAGTTCCAACATTCCCAACACTTTTATTCAGCTTATGTTGTATGACTGTATAAAATAATATTCCTAAATAATGCTTTTCAAAAATTGTGGTTAACATTGGTTTACTCTAGGATAAGTTAGCTCTTGGTGTTCCTTTGAAAATGCTGTTTATTTACAGATTGACTGCTGGTTTTGTCTTCCTACTTTCAAGGAAGCCCTACTTGATTTCCCCGACTCAAAAAATTCTTCCCCTTTAGGTTTCCATCTGCTGCTTTACTTGGCCATAAATACGGAAGCTGCTTTTCATACCTTTATTTTGAAAAGAGATTTGGAAAGTTTATGAAAGTGACACTGTAGTTGAAGATTCTGGCTAGGCATTCAGAAGTTCCAACAAGAAGATTATGGTTCCTTCTGGCCAATACAGCTAGTAGCAGGCCAGCTAGAGCAACTGCTGATTGCACTTAAAGTAGTGACACAGTGGTTGCTAAGGAAGTTGGGATGGGTAAGGAGAAGGAAGATAAGGAAAAAATGATAATCAAAATGTTAGAAGAATGAAACTGTTTGGCTGCCATGAAAATATCTGTGAATCATATTGAACATAAAAGATGGGAGAGTGGCAAAGTGAGGGTCAGCTAATGTAAGCCCTGAGTGGGTGTGAGGTTACACTGGCCTCTGATACAAATGTGTTTATTTTTAGTGGAAATTGCCACATTAACAAGAGAGAATGGAAAGACGGTGATCAGAGTTCTCAAGCAGAAGGAAGTGGAACAGTTGATCAAAAAACATGAGGAAGAAGAAGCTAAAGCTGAGCGTGAGAAGAAAGAAAAAGAACAGAAGGAAAAGGATAAATAGGAGACGGAATCAGGGATTTTATAACTCACTTGGGTCATAGGTTGGTGTAGATGCTATCTTCCTCTTCCAAGCCTGAGAAAGCTTTTTTCTTGAAAAACAAACAAACTTATACCATGGAGAAATATGACATGACCTACTGAATTGGATTCTTCTCCTTCTGTCCAGTTAAATTCTTTATTGCAATGATGAGAATTCTGTACGGACATCTCAATCTCAACAAGCCCTGGTTTTTAAAAAATTTTTTTGAAATAAAATTTAGAAAGAATGGAAATGATGAAGGAAAAAAATTATCTGTAACTATAATTGGTGGATATCAGGACTGATGGAATTCTTACCATTTATTTCATATATTGTGTATACCGTGACTTACGTTCCTTTCACAAAGGTATGCAAGATTCTCTTAACTGACTGTATTAGCAATCGCATTGCCTTATCATCACACATTACCTATCTCTTCAGGGCCTACTTTGAGCATAACACAAGGGCCCATGGTTTTGACTCATGGTTTCGGAGAGTTTCAAGTCTTAGTCACTTGGCTCCATGACATTTGGCCTGTGTTGAGGCAGAAACATGGCAGAAAGGTATGGTGAAGGAGTGCTGCTCACTGCATGGCAGCCAGGAGGCGTGAGGTGAGAGGAGCCAGGGACAAGATGTGGTCCCCAAGCGCACAAACTTATGACACACTCCTTTAGCTATACCGCGCCTGCTGGGTCTTTATTAACCTCCCAGTAATGCTGTTAAATCATGATCTCATCAGTGGATTAATCTATGGATGAAGGTGATCCAGTCTCTTCGAGAAAGATGTGTTAGATCTGTCTAATGCCAGTGTGTCCAACTTGCTGCTGCTTTTGCCCTGTCCTTTTTTTGGGGGGGCCGGTTCTGTGAGACAGTCTCGTGTATCTCAGGCTATTCTCAAATTCATAGCAGTCTACCTCAGCTTCCCCTGTAGTGTAATTATAGACATGTGCCACCACTCTTGGCTTTGTCTTTTGTTTTTGGTTAAGAGGTGCTGTCTTGGGCCCCCTGTAAAATGAACTACATGACATTCACAACATTGATGCATTCATAGTTAATGTCTATAAGGTTTTCCTGGAATCAGGTGATTGTAGGTTTGGAGACTTATAGGCATCCAAGGGAGGTCTAGAATTAGATTTGGAATAGCTGGCAACTGAATACCCCTGCAAATCCTAAAAAAAATTGCTTTAATTATTGGTTTCCTAAGTCTTGAAAGGGGGATGAGATAGAGGAGGTAAAGTTAGGGCTAATAAACTTCTTAAGTGCTTATATGACTCACATGTCTATATAATATGAAGTTTTAATGAGGGAAATAGAAAATTGGGCTGCTTTGTCTTCCTACCTATCTTTATTCTACCTTATGGTGAGTATTAATTTTGGGGTTACAAGGAAGTTTTTCTGAGTAGGCAAGTTCACAGATAATCTATGAATAAGGACTGGCTGAACATCTTAAAATGATCCAGTAATCTTGTGACACCTGGAACTAAGGTAGATTGGGAAGTGAAGCAATAAATTCTGTGGTCTTACCTCCAGTAGATACCCAGAATCCAACCACTTACCACTAAGGGTCAGGGACAGTCTGCCCAAGAAACTATTATCACTCACTTGGAGTCTTAAAACAGCCTCCTAACTGGTCCCCTGGCTTCCACTTCTTTCCTACAGTCAGTAACACAACAGTCAGAATGGTTCTTTTAAAATACATGGCTGTACTGCTTTGCCCAACACTATGAATGGTTTCCTGTTTCAGGTTCTTCACATTCGCTTAGGAAGTACACTGTATTCTGGCTCCACTGCTGTTTTCCACTGTGTACTCCATTCCTCTGGTGGTCCTGAGCCTATCACCTTCTTCACTGTATGGCCTGTGTGCTTGCCATCCCTCTTGGGAAATGCCCTGCCCCTCTGTATCTGTGTCACCTACTCCCTCATCTCTGGTCTCATTTTTTTGGCTACTTCTATAAAGGGGCAATGTTTCTTATCTTGATATTTGTCTGTCTCTTCCGCTGAAATATGTTTCCAGAAGAGGGACTTTGTTTGTATTCAGCATCTGTGTCCCTGTACCTAGGACAGAAACAGGCACATACCAGGCAACAGTGAAGGGTGCTGGAGTTAAATCCCCCAAATTCCTTTCCATCCAGGTCAATAGAACTGGAGGGTTTCCTGTATCCTGAGCACATTTTCAGGGCCCTAAAGTTAGGGTGATTTCTGAAAGACTGTAGTGGGTAAGAGAGCCTAGGATATTCTACTATCACATTGGAAACAAGTCTTCAGAACTTTTAGCAGTGGATAATTTTCAATATATTCATCTTTTTGTTAATTTTGTACTGGGGAGAAAAGCAAAGGGGTTCAGCAGAGGTTAGTCCATAACTGAAGCTTATCCCTGCTCTGGATCTGCAGCCTATTATGTCACCAAAGCACTTTTTCCTCCTGTTGGTCACATTCTTTCACCCTGGATTGCAGGGCTCTCTGGTTTCCACCTGGATGCCTGATGCGTCCTGAAGGTAGCCTTAGCAATCCTCATACAAACAGTGGCCCTTCATGGATAGCAACCATTTCATTTTCCCATGTGGACAAAACTCATCTCACAGAGGCACTACCAGCTCAGAAGCACTTTGAAACTGAGTGTGGTGGTGCACGTCTATGATCCCAGCACTCTGGGAGACTGAGGCAGTATGATTGCAAATTTGAGCCCATCCTGGGCAATTAAATGACTTTTTAAAAAGTCTTATCTCCAATAATAAAACTAAGTGAAAGAATTTCTTTTAGCAGTGTGCAAAAGATTTCATATTAGGACGTGGGATGGCCACGGACCCGGGCGGAGTGGCCCGTTAGCTCCAGGCAAGGGCTCTCGGCCGAAGGAGGTATGGTTCAGGGGTCCAGGCCCTTGTAGGGCTGGCCTCATCCTCTATGGTCGCCACGCCCAAGAGAAGAAAATGACTCAAGTTCCGGGCCCAAGCCACCTGCTGTGGTCGAGGGACCATGACCGATTATGCCAACTCTGATCCAGCCTTCGTGAGGTCTGGACAGGTCAAGAAAGCCGTTGCCAACAACTTTTAGCAGGAAGTAAAATCTCTTTGTGGCAGAGGAAGCCTTTCTGGGGCTAGTGAGCCCTTTGCCATTGATAGCAACGATGAGATGGGTGCCCAGGAGGAAAGCATCCATGAGAGAACCGTCTCCAGAAAAAAACAACAGCAAGAGGCACAAAGAAGACCTGGACGGGGTTGGCGGAGAAGAGTATCCCGTGGATATCTGGCTATTGCTGCCCTCCTGTGTTTGTCCTGAGGACATTGTGATTTTTTTTCCTTGATTCATAAGAATGCCTGGACTGTCACTTGCACTGCTGCCTTTTGGGCCAGGCTGTACCGAAGGTGCAACCAGAGAGCTCACTCTGTTCTCTGTAGCTGATACATTGCTGTGCTTGATTTGGAGCTACTCCCTGGGTGATGATCTCTTTTCACTGCCTCTGCTCCAGGCCAGGGTATCACCCTAGCCTTGGGCTCCTAGACCTCTCTCTAGTTTAAATGTGATGTTATTAATTCATCCGGGTAATTGTCTTCCTTGTGATTGCCTTCCTCTCTCTAGTATCTACTTGTAATGAAAACATCTCGCTTCAAGTTCTCTCAGAAGGAACTGATTTTGACATTTCTTCAGAATTTTGTTTTAGCTAGAGTATTTAGAAGTTGCAGGTGCCTGCCTGCTTATCTTTCCTTTGGATTATTTATTTACATTTTCTACTCGTCTGAAAGTAGCACATAGATTTTGTACTTACACTTTGCTACTACGTAGCATTGTGCTGGTCAACAGTGAGTGGATTATGTATTTAATAGAAGGGCTAGTGTTGATGTGAGGTATGGAAGTGTAGCAGAGGTTGTAAATTGTCAGTAAGGCCGTCGTGAGAATGGACGTTGAGGTAACAAGGAGTACAGAGCTTGCTGAGTCATTTAACAAGGAAACCCAGTGGCTCTTCTCCAAAACACATTTTCTTTTTCTTTTTCTTTTTTTAGCAACCAAAAAAAGTGTATTATACTTTTTGAACTGGTATCAGTTCAAAGACTTGCTCTTTTGTCAAGTGAAATAGTCAGGATTTAAGCTTTTAAAATAGGCAAAGGTGCAAGATTACAAGGTAAAGAAGCACAAATCACTGAGAAGTTGAATAGGTGTGTGAGCATTGGGGCAGACTTACTGCTGGTTGGTGGAGCAGTGCAGTAAAGCTCATGTGGAGACCAGGAGTCCTAGCAGACTGACCTAGAGTAGGAAAGACAGGTCCCATATTGATAGGAGTAACGTGTCGTATTTCAGGCACTACATCCTGGATGTTTCTCTGCCTTGTGCCTACACCTGAGTCGATGGAGAAGCTGCACTATTTTTGTGCATGTGTGATCCAATCTCTGTATGAACCATTTGCCGCTCGAATCTCCAAGAATACAGCCATTCCAGAAAGCACTCCCACATTAAAGAATTCTAAATGCTTACTTTTCTGGTGCAGAAAGATTGTTGGGAACAGACAGGAGCCAATGTGGGAGTTCAACTTCAAAGTCAAAGAACAGTCGCCTAGACTAAAGGGCAAGTGTATGGGACAACTGCAGCCTCCTGTTCAGTACACACCAACCCTGACCAGGACTGCTGCCTGCTGCAGGTCACCACCCTCAACTTCATCTTTATTCCAATTGCCATAGGCATGACATTTACTTGTTTACCATCGATGTGAGTGCAGATATGTGGCATCATCGAGTGAGACTGGTGTTCCAAGATTCTCCTGTCCGTGATGGGTGAAACCTGCATAGTGAACAGGGTGTGCAAGTCATCCTGGACCCAGTGCACAGCATTCAACTCTGCCTGGTAGGATCCACAGAATTCACTTTCTCTGAGAGCACAGTTACTGCTTCCCGTCCCTGGGGACAGCCCTGAATTTAGTCCATTAGTAATCAGATTCCAGTTTGGAAGGGGCAGCTGTATTGTGTATCTGATTAGTAGTGCACATGCTCCTTGGGTTCTTGGGGCTCCTATTATAGAGGGGAGAGGGGTTCAATCAAGAGGAAAGCAACTATGATTTATAAACATATTTTAATATAAAAATTTGCATTTGAAAGGAGAAACTTAGCCCTGTTTTCTGTGTTAAAATCCTGTTTGGTGCCATTGAGTTTGTTTCTTTATTCTTTTATCACAGTGGAAAATGGATCATCTTGTTCTAGAGAAAAACTAAACATTTAAATCTTCAAGCAAGGAAGTTCCCCCTAAGGATCAGAGGAGCCCAGAAGACTAAAATTGTTGCTACTGTTGCTTCCAGTGCAGCTGTCCCTCAAATTCAAGTGCATATTTCTCTTCTTCCAATACTGCTTTCCAGAAATAAAGCAGGTGACAGGGTTTTCAGAATCTTAAAAGATTTCATACTAAAAATAACCCTAGAACATATATTTCTTTCTTTATTGAACACTGATCATGTTCCTGGTAATTCTGAGTGAGATATCTGCAGCTCTTAACCTGCAGTCTTACAGGAGGGGGAGGTTTATAGTCAAGTGCTTAACATGGTACAGGAATGCTAGGCTCCAGGTGGCTGTGTACTGAAGGCTAGAGGGGAAGGCAGGGGACTCACATGTGCAAAGGCTTGGCAGTCGAAGAGCTTCACGCATTCATGGAGAGCTTGCACCTGAGCATAGCTAGAGCACAGCTTGTTAAGGAAGAGGGGTGGTGACAGAGATACAGTTGCAAAGTACAGCAGGATGAGACGACGGCTGGCTTTGCCGGCCTTGGAGTTTGTGATGTATTTCTGCTCTATACAGTACAGACGCCACTAAGTTTTTGAGTAAACGAGAAAAATTATTCTTCTAGCTTGTTTGAAACAATGATTGTGGGAGTGCAAAAAATAGATTAAGTGTGTGGGGGGATCTAAGACTATGGCAAAGGGATCAGCGAGGAGGGAAGCTGCTTGAGCCAGTGTCTTCAGTTCAGACTCACTACGATCTGGTATCAAAAGGCACCTATGATTATGATGAACTAATGTTTTCTAGTGTCAGAGTTATTGTTGTTGTAATCTGAAACCAAGGAAAGACAAATAGAACTTGGTGAACAATATTGCACATTCACAGTAGAATGAAACCATATCAAGTACTTTTCTCCTGATTTTCTTCCAGATTTTGTTTGCTTGTATTCTTGTATGCACTGTCTCATCATTTCCCTTGCCTACTCTTTATCTGAGTATTCAAGTTTCTCAAAATTCACTTAAGTTCCTTTAAGGATAGCTTTCTGTCATCTATTCTACAAATGTTTTCTCATTTTATCATCTACATTTTTTAACTTTTTATGTGGTACTGGGGATCAAGCCAGGGTCTTCACACTCAGCTACAACCTCAGCCCATTTTTATTTTTGACTCTGAGACAGTCACTAAGTTGCTCAGACTGGATTCAAAGTTAGAATCCTCCTGCTTCAGCCTCCCAGAGTGCTAGGGTTACAGGCCTGTGGCACATGGCCCAGCTTTTTGTCTTTGATGTTGGTATGTTGATATATTTTATATTTATGTAGGCAGAGTTACCAATCGCAGCTCCTAATGGATAAAAAGATATTTCACAGCTCCTAATGTATAAAAAGATATTTCCCTATGACAAAATATGTAAACCTGTAAGAGTATCCTAGCAAATTTGTGGTTTTATCATTTTTAACACAGAAAGTTAAATATAGTAACAGTAATAATAATAGCGATAATAATAATAGTGTTTTATTTTGCAGTACTGGGGATTGAACAAAAGCACATGGTGCTATATTCTCAGTCCTTTTTTTCTTTCTTTCTTTTTGAGGAGGGGTTGCCCAGCCTCCTGAGTAGCTAGGATTATAGGCTTGCACCACTTGTGCTCGGTCTCTTAATCTACTTTTTAAAGGCAGTACTTAGATAAACCATGCACCTTTAATTCCATTGTTCAGACTACTTAGGGATATTTTATTCTTGAATGAATTCAGAATTACATGAAATGGGGTCATTATCTTTCATGATTGATTTATTGATCGATTGCCTTACTGAGGATAAAATCCATGGATTGCACAAAACTCAACATTTATATACTTAATAATGCTACTAAGCACTCCACTACTAAGCTACACTTCCAGGTCCAATTTTAATTTTTGGTAACAGTTTTACTGAGATACATTGCACATACTATACCACTTGCTCATTCAAAGTGTATATTTCAGTGACTTTTGAAATCATCAGAGTTTAGTGACCATCACCACAATCAATTTTAGAATCCTTTCCTCAGTGCAAAAGAAGCTCCATAACCTTTGCCAGGACCCCAACGCAACTGCCCTGAGCAACCACCAATCTCCTTTTTATTTCTACAGATTTGTCTGTTCTCTTAACTCAGGTCACCTTGTCAGAAAGACATTGTCTGACTAGTCTAAAATAGAATGCCCCACTGTTCCCCATTATTTGCAATGTATTTCTTTAATAGTTCCTATTGAATTCTGAAATTACCTTTGTTGGCTATTTGCTGTCTGCCTTCCTCCCCTAAGGTGAAAGTTACAGGAAGTAGGGATATTTTCTGTTTTGTTCACTGCCTTATCCTTAGGATTTGGCATATAAATGATTCTCAAAACTTTATTGAATAACTAGCTGAAAAGTGACAGGAGGATTCAAAGTCATGTTTATCTAGCACCAAATACCAAAGACTACCCACTTCACAATATATCAAGAACACGCTGTGTCTCAGTTACTTTTTCATTGCTGTGACTCAATACCTGCCATGCACAAATTTAGGAAAGGAAAGGTTTATTTTAGCTTACAGTTTCCGATGGTCACAGTCCATTCAGGGGTGGCCAGCAGAGGCAGAAAGGTGGAGGCAGCTTCTCAGGACATCACCAACAGGCAGGCATGTGAGACTAATCAAGACTAGTCCAAGTCCCAGTCTTAGTCTCTCCTGCATCCGGGTATCGAAGGTGTGGCCACTACACACCCTTAGTCTTAACTCACACACCTTTAGTCTTAATTCACATGCCCTTAGTCTTAACTCACATGCCCCTAATCCCAACAACTGCAATCCACCCCTCCATGCCAGACCCCAATCCACCAACATCACATGGCTCCATAGACAATCCATAACATTAAAATACATGAGACTTTTGAGGGGCACTCCAGATCCTAACCACAACACTCTGTATTTCTCAATTTATTATCCCAACTGGGTATTAGAAAGTACATATGTGTTAGAAATATAAGCAATTTCAATTCTGCCTTACCAACGATAAAGATCAGATGTAACCAAGGATCAAAATATCCTTCTCCATACAGGTAACTACAAGTATTTTTCCAGTTTTCAAAATAAATAAATAAATAAATATAAACCCTAACACTAGGCATGTTAGAGAAGAACAAAGTAAGACTGTGACTTGCGAGACAGCTGTGGAACTGGGAATTACAAAGTATTTTCATCTCTAAGAGATTTGGATCTGGTGGCTCAGAACTAAGGATAATCAGTCCTCTGGAACAATCAGTGACAAACATCATTCTGAGTTTCCCGGGAGTTTTTGTTTTGCTGGGAGGCTGCTCATCTGGTCTTATTTCTTATGCATATAGGAATATTGGTAACAATTAACACTCTAAGGGAAATGAAGACAGGTGAGAGGGTGAACTCTTGCTAAATTAATTAGAAGAATGGTTAATTAGAGCAGAGGTTTCAAGCCATATCAGAGAAGCAGCTGAAGCATTGTACAGTGGTTTATGATTTATACCCAAAAAGAATATATATTTAATTTTGATTTTTGTGTGTTTTTGAAGATCAGAATTTCATATCCCTTGATTGAAGTGGAAACAATCTAGAAGTAAATTGGCAACAATAAATTCTATAAATGGTTGTTCTTTGGTGTGTAGCTGCAAACTCATGGCTTTATTGTGGTCTATACCTGTGGTGTAACTTGTACTTTAGACTCACTTTTCAGAATATATAGTGATGGCTATAAATTCCTCTCATGTCTAGACTAGAAAGTGTGAGAAAGATACAGCTATATATTTGGTAAGAATATTTAAATTCTGTCTTTTGTACAGAATTGAATATTTGCAATTGTCTTATTGATATCGAATATTTAGTCTTTTAAAGGGGGAATACATTTCTTTAAATTTGTAATAGTGTATCACTTATGGAGAACAAATTGCTTGACACAATATCTACTTATTCCTAATAAATTGTCTTTATTAAGTATATAAATGTTGAGCTTTGTGTATTAAATATATTCACTCACTGAGTAACACAAAGCAACAGTGCACGACATATGACAGTGGTCTCATTAGAGTCTATTGCTTAGTGATGTCACAGCTGTCTTAGTTTATGTAAATACAGTCTCTGATGTTCACGTTGTTGAGTAAAAGCCTGACAGAACAAAGAAATGTGATGAGCAGCAACAGAATTTAGAGTGAAACTTTATTGCCCCCATGACCATGTGCCTGAGTAGTAGCAAGTCAAAGTGTAAGATATCTCCCACACCCTTATGTGACCCTATGCCTACCTAGCAGGTCCAGGCAAAGACCAGGTGTAAGGCACAAGGATACAAGGGATAAGAGCAGGGCAAAAAAGAAACTCATTATAGGACGACCAGAGCTTTTATGTAGTGTGGGTAGATTAGCCAGCATGAGGGGCAGGGATTGGGCCAAGAGAACAAAGCTGGGTTGGAAAGTAGGCAAGTGGGCAATGGATTAAGAGAGACAGGTCCACATTGAGAGGGTCAGGGTTGTCATCAGTTGGCCAAGTGCTGGGCTCAGTGATATGTTATGTCAGGGCCTGTGAAGGTTGTCGAGGCTAGTCAGTTTTTAAGGCCAAGAAAAGTTACCATGACCGGGAGGAAATGATCCAAGGTCATACACAAGAAGCCCAGCTGTGTATGTGGGAATGGCTGAGAAATTCACAGAACAGGAACTCCACACGCACGAGATCACCTAATGATATATCTCTCAGATAGTGTATTAGCTTGGGTTCTTTCAAAGGACAGAATTTACAAGTCTTATCTCAAAAAGGTCTATTAGAAAGGCTTACAAATCCAAGGATAGAGATGGTCCAAGATGGCTGCTCAGCCGTGAAGTAGATCTGCCATCTGGGACTGCAGAACAGCCGGTGAGGTGAGAGTCTGCTGCAGATCTCAGGTGAAGACAGAAGCCTGCAGATCAGCGACTGAAGAGCAGCAACAGGCAGACAGGCCCAAGTCGAGACCAGAGCGAATCTGTGCTGATGATCTGTGTCGGCGCTCGTAGACAATCGAGAAGGCGAGAGCTTTCCCAGAGGAAGAAGCTATAACAATCTTCCCTCTTCTTTCTATACTGTTGGAGTTCCAGTTGGCCCTCTCACATCTGGGTGGGTGCTCTTCCCTCTTTGGCCATCCCACGAATGACTCATACTCTAATCCAAACCAGTTCTTGACCCCCAATCTAGGGTGGTTGACAAATCCTAATCCTAATGGAGGTGTGGTTTCTAATTCCATCAAGCTGACATAATCCCGTCAACAGACACAGATAGCTCCATGGTTAAGTGATCAATGACTAAGTATGAATCTGCTGAAAGGCTTTACAAAAATCCAGACTACCCCTAGATTTTTTCATACGATTCATCATTAACAGACTTAAAAGCTTTGAATATTTATTTATTTATTATTTATTTTTGAGGTAGAGTCTTGCTCTGTAGTCCAGGCTGGTCCTGAACTCACTATGGAGCCAAGGCTGGCCTTGGACTCAGGGCAATCCTCCTGAGTGCTGGGATTATAGACATGCGCCACCATGCCCAGTTTATGTGGTGCTGGGGAATTGAATTCAGTTGCTAAGCGCTTGACTTAGCGCTTGCTAGGCAAGCTCTTTAACTGCTGAACCATTCCTCCAGCCCATGCTTTTAATATTTAGAGGACATGGGATATTATATAGCAGTCTGCACAGTGAAAAATAATATCCTCAATGTAACAAGAGCTGATATTTGTCTAGAATATTATTTACCATATAGTAACTGAAGTACTTTTTTTTGTTAAGTTTTGTTTTTCTATTGGTAATTGAGTCTGTAACATTATGGTACATATGATATGATTAAAGTCTGTTAGGACAGCTGAGTTTTATATATGCTTCATATTTTATGATATTTAATTGATATTTAATTTTATGTGCTATTTACTTATAGTAAGTATAAAATAAGATCCATTAATTTTCTTCCTTAAAGCTCTCTACATTTAAATATGTCTGCACTTTTATACTTTGATTATGGTCACTGAAATACCCCTTTAAAGGAGATTTTTATATCACTTCTTTTGAAAGATTGCATTTTATTATCCTATCAATATTTATTTATCTATTTATTTATTTATTTGAGACAGAATCTCACTCTGTAGTCCAGGCTGGTCCTGAACTCGCTATGGAGATTGCTTTTGTTCCTTAATATGTAGAAATGCATTTATTTTCAGCAGTAAAATTGACAGCACCCATTTTTATTTTTAATTAACTTTTCAGTTTGGCTTGCATCTTACAGCAGAATTGATTAACAAGCCACAATGGAAGTGATGAATGGAAGACTTAGAGAAGTTGCCTAGCTCTGAATTTAGCTCAGTTGACCCCATTACAGAAAAAGAAAAGCCAACAGCATCTATATAAGAGACAGCTCATTAGACCGTACAACATCTATCTTGGACTCCTGTTTTTTCATCCTCCTAATTCCCTTTTCATGCACCATTTTAACTCCAACATCCCAACTGCCTTTGCTTAGGAGATTTGCAAATGGTGCAAAAACACTTCAGAAAAGGTTTGCCCCACAAATAATATCTATCTTATTGGGTTCTTGGACACTATGCTAAACTTTATTAATTTTATCTCCAGCCAGGCAGATTTTATGGCACTATTTTAAAGACGAGGAACAGGGTTTTATGAGAGAGACTTAGTTTAATGAATGAAGCCAATTTATCTGGGTTTGAGTTCCTACCTACTTACCATTTTCTGATTCGCTAGCTCTGAGATCATGAGCAAACTAGTTAGCATTCATTGTTCATCCAACCAACATTTTGAACACTGAGCTTATGCTCAACATACTGTCTATACACCTGTGAATAAAGCAAGCACAGCTGCTATCTGTCTGGAGCTTATTGTATCTGTGGGGGAACCAGGAACCCAAGACTCTTAAGAATTGTAGCAAATGTCTGAAGGGAGGAAACAGGTGGTGACAGAGACTAACAGAGGAAATAGAGGGCCTAATTAAGATAGACTGGTTTGTCTCTAAAGAGGTGACAAGCCCAGGACTGAAGGAGATGTAGGAATCAGGCAAAGTAGGAAAGGAGGAAGAGTAGGGGAAGAATAGCCCAGGCAGGAGGAATGGCATGAAGGCTTTGGGCAGGACTAGGCTTGGTGGTTCTGAGGACCAGTGGGCTGATGGGGCTATAACTTAATGGCAAATAGTGATGTACAGTTAGTGATGGTGGGATGGACTTCTCTAAGAATCACAACAAGGACCTGGGGTTTAGTTCCTGTTTCCGGGCAGCTCCTTAGGCTGGCATCTGAACAATGTGTTCAAGAAAAGATCCAGCTTGAGAGGCTAAGGTAGAGGTGAATGTGAAGCGAGTAAAGGAGTTGGGATAAAGATCCAAGGTAAATGCAAAATAAATTACACGTTATGTTCAGTTAAACTTGGTGAATAAAGCAGAGGGAGGAAGTGCTGACTTCCAGGTTTTTAGCTTGAGTGACTATTGGGTTACTGGAAAAGTCATGGCAAAATTTGTCTTTTTCAAAGGTCATTTATTTACATAAAGAACAAATGTCAATCAATGATACATAGCCTGCTTTTTTCATAACCTTTTGTCATCTTTCAGTGAACTTCATAATTCCTCATGTCTTTATGGGCAAAACTGGAATAATGTGCTGATTTACAGCCTCATCTGAACTGAACGTTATACCACTCAAGGAGTTTTGAAGAGAGTGAAACAAGTGGAAGTCTGATGGTGCAAGGTCAGGCGAGTATGGCAGGTGTGGCAACATGTCCCATCCGAGCTCCAGTCATTTTGATGGGTGATCAAACATCTGCGTGGTCTCATATTGTCATGATGGAACACAATTCCTTCACGATTGATGAGCTCTGGGTGTTTCTGGATGATGGATTCATTCAAACTGTCCAATTGCCAACAGCACATGTTCAAATTTTTAGTTCCTTGGTAGAAAATAAAACAAAACAAAACACAAACCCTTTAAAATCCCACCACACGAAGAGCATAACCTTCCTATGATG
The DNA here is from genome assembly GCA_004027205.1 of Ctenodactylus gundi. Taxonomy (NCBI): domain Eukaryota; kingdom Metazoa; phylum Chordata; class Mammalia; order Rodentia; family Ctenodactylidae; genus Ctenodactylus; species Ctenodactylus gundi. The sequence continues at coordinate 33,797 of PVKB01003788.1, forward strand.
AATGTTTGTTATTTATGTCATTTGGGAACAAGACCCTTTGTGTACCAGGTTGTTGTAAGCAATCCACTTCTCATTCCACCAGTCATCTGTTGCTTCAAAAAAGGTTTGTTTTCCTCATATTTAATCAGCATATTTCAGTTGTTTATACCTGCTGTCCGATAAACTTCTTTGAGCTCCTGAAGAACCTAAATATTGAGCTTGGTTACATACCCCAGCTTATTCAGGTGGTCATAAACTCTTGAATGATAAATGTCAATGTTTCTGCAATCTCTCATGTCCTATAATGTGGGTTTGACTTGATTAATGCCTTTATTTTGTCATCAGCCTTGGTGGCCCTCCCTGATTGAGGAGCGTTGTTGAGATCAAAATGACCAGCACAGGATTTCATGGACCATCATTGGCACTGGAATTCTTGTACAGCATTGTCACCATAAGCCATATGTTACTTTTCACAAGCTTCACGAGTGTTCTTCTCTGTATGGAGGTAAAACAGTAAAAAAAAAAAAATGGTGAAAATTCAGTTTGGTCTTCCATCTTCAACTTGTAAAATCTCTAAAACTCAACCAAATTGCTGGGTTTTTTTTTAAAAAATGAAGCTAGAACTGTCATCTGTCAAATGATTTAGCAATATCATAGATGCAAATGACTCTAGAACTTCCAAAAATATACTAGTGCCATCTGTTGCAAAAAATGCATAAAATGCATAAAATGCATCATGACTTTTCCATCAACCCAATAACTGGATGGTGTGATTTTTTATTGATATGGAAAGGCTAAAAAGGACAGATTGGTTTGGAACATAGTAAGTGATGTTTCCTAGTGTGAAGGCTGTCAACTTCATAGTCAGATATACTGGAACATACAGGAGATAATAGCACCTAAGTATGAATTTGGCATTGTCAGTGTATGGATGGTATTTAAGGCCAGGAAAATAGGTAAAACCACCAAGGGATGGAGGTTACGGAATAAGAGACTGGTCCCAGATTTGAGCCTGTGAAATTTTCAGGAAGCAGAGCCTGGATAGAAGAGGAGGAAACTGCCAAGAGACGTGGGGAGTTATCTGAGATAAAAGAAGGGTAGTAGGGGTTCCTGGTAGTGTTGCTTGAGATTACATGAGCTAGTTTATTGAAGAATGCTTATTACATTCCCATTAGTTAGCAGATTTAATATGATAATCATTAAATTCTTCCAGTGTCAAGGTGCTGATGGGCTAGTGAAAGCAAAGTTGAGGAGCTCCTTATGTAGTGGAGAACATAAAACTTACAAAGAAATAAGAAAGCAAGTGGCATTTGGAATGAGCCTTCAAGAAAGGTAGGTTTGAATGTTCAGAGAAGGGGAAAACAGGTTGAGTGAAAATAGGATGTAACAAAAATGTAACTAAAGTGCTACAATCTGGGGAGGAGTCAGTGTGAGCTATGTTTCAAATGCAGCTTTGTGCTATGTGTATAGCTCAGTGGTAAATCACTTGCCTAGCACGCATGAGGCCCTGAGTTCAATCCCCAGCATCACACACACACACACACACACACACACAGAGAGAGAGAGAGAGAGAGAGAGAGAGAGAGAGAGAGAGAGAGAGAGAGAGAGAGAGAGAATACCCCAGTGACAAACCCCTTAGTCTTCAGAGGAAAATGGGCCTGAGATTCAGGGACTCTGTAGAGACTGTATGACAGTCCCTTTGGTTAAATCTCAGAAAGCTGGTGTATATGCTAGATGCTACTTTGGGGGGATTTTGCAGGCAACAGTTACTGGTCCAGCAGCAGTTTTCATTATTTGTTTGATCCTCCAGTATTTTCTAGCAGTGTGGAGATACCTGCTACCAGTGAGGTGCAGCCACCTCACCTAGCAATAATGAACAGCTTATCCTATGGGAAATACAAAAGCCCATCCAAAATTATATTCTATGCTTATTTGCTTGGATGTTAAAGTGCCCAACAAATTACACACTGTGCCTTTCACTTAAAAACAAAGTGCTTTTCCAAGATTGTGTAGATAACCATTCTGATACAGCACTCTGGGGAGGTCTGTGAGTTCCAATTATACTCACTGTGGCTAACAACCATTTAATTCCAGTTTTGCCACTGACAGGTACTGTGACCTTCAGCAGTTATTCAACTCTTCTTTAAAAATCTCTTAGCTGTAAAAGCAGAATGACACTTTGAAGTCATCCAAGTACTGTTAGGAAGAATTGCATAAGAGTCTACAAAACCTGTAAATTCTTCAGAGTGAAATATAAATTTGCAGTAAAAGGATGTTAGGTCTTTCATTCCTGTAATGAAGTGTAATTAAGAAAAGCCTGGTTGTCATCTTGTGGAGCCCCTTTTCTTGGCTCCTTTCTTTAACTCCTGCTTAAACAGACCAGCTTCATTGGCTATTGTTTCCACATTACAGGTTGTACTTAGACTGGGGGAGGGGGTAATTGAATTTTGCTATTGAGATGCTTTGCAACCAGGTGTCACTTTTAACAGAATCACCACACCTGAAGCTTGGAATGAGCTTTTCTGCTTACAATGAGTCTTCAGTGTGTCAACTCCGTAACTTCTGTAAAAAGTCAGTGGCATGCTCTGCCACTGAAGTTTAAGGATAATTTTCCTGAATCCTTTCAAACAAATGAATTATGAACAGAAGAACAGAGATACATTTAGGGTGTAGGGATTTGAGGCAAGATTTTGGCTCTCAGCATCCATCTCCATCAGAGGTGCTAAGTATCTGTGGTGGGTGAAGGAACAAATATTAACAGATGTTAATTGAGCATATTATTCCTGTGGGTGCCATGTCAGAGCTGTAGCCACCCCATTTTAAGGACCTTTTAGAAAACAGCCCTACAGTGTTAAGGAATCTTAACAAAGATATAGTAAAATACAGAAAAAAGGGAACTTTTCACAAATCATCCCAATAAAGGGCTCTGCTAGACTTAGTGAAGAGGCGTCAAGACATGGCCACTGCAGCGCATTCTAGGGGTGGGAAACTGAGCTAAAGAGTGGTGATTGGAGTGGTGAAGTGAGTCAGATGCAGAAGATTAAATATGTTAAATATTGCATGGTGTCTCTGATTTGGGAAACCCGGAATACAGGCATTCTATAGAACCAACTGGGTGTGATAGTGGGAGTTACCGGGGCATGGGGAGAGTGTCGGAGGGCAGAAAATGCGGAGGGGAAGGGCTGGTAAAATTGATGTGACATATATGTGCACAAAATACTCAAGTTCATTGTAAACATTATGTACTGCACACACACACACACACACACACACACACACACACACACACACATATATATGTATATATATATATATATATATATATATATATATATATATATATATATATATAAATAAATGGTGGGAAAAAATAGAAGAAAACGGGCCCAGGGAGGGAGGGAGGGTGATTTACCCGGGGTCGCCCTGCTAGTCCAAAATACGAGGTCTCCAGATAAGAAACACTTGTCAACAAATGTCCAGGACAGTTGCATGACTCAGCCAAAGTTCACACCTGTTAAAAGTTAGCGTGAAAGGGCGGCAAGCGTGATGGAGCGGGGCCAGGAGTGAAAAGGCGGAGCTAGGAGCCGGCAGGGTCGGGTCATTGGCGGGACCAGAAAGACTCCAAGGGGGCCTGGGCGGGGCCTGAGGCAGCCAGGGCGGGGCCAGGGCGGGGCCAGGGCGGGGCCGCGTGCCGGGCGCAGCTCACGCGTGCCCCGCCCGCTCCGTGGCTGGGCGCAGTTGGCGCTGGCGAACGCTGCCGCTCGTCGGCGGTGTTGCCCGCGCCGCCTTCGCTCTGCGTCCTCCGGCGTCCGCGCCCTCCGCGCGGCGTCGCGAGGCTGCCGCCGGCGAGCGCTCGCGGCCCCGGGCGATGGAGGCGCGGGGGGCGAGGCCGGGCGCGCTGCGCCTCCTCTTCCTGGTTCCGGCGGTCGCGGGGTGCTGGAGCCCCGCCGGCGGGGGCGACGACGCGCCCGCAGGTGAGGCTGGCGGCGGCGGGGGGCGCCCCGAGCCGCGTTGCAGGGCGGCGGGTGTTTTCCCGTGGGAGTTGGGGTGAGGTTTCCCTTTACGTGCCCGGGTCTGCTCGTTGCAGTGCAGAGGGAAGACCCCGTCTGTGTGGTGCTCCCGGGCCGCGCCGTGGCGGGCTCGGCCGGCGGCTGTGTACTTCGGTACAACTTTGTCAGTGGGAGATGCCGTTCCCGCGCAGGACGGGCCCCTCGGGTTTCGGCCGGCCTCTGTTTTGTCGCTTCTTCGCGGGGTGTGGAGACTCCGGCTCAGTACGGAGGGTGGCGACTTCACTTCTCCCCCGAAGATCTCTCCTTGCGTCCGAAGATGACCCGCGCGGCCCGACGCCGGGCACCGGCGGCTTCTCTGGCGGCCGAACTTGGGTCCCATCCCACGTTGTGCTTTAGCTTATTGCGAGCATGACTTTTTCAGTCTGCTGTTTTTGAAGAGGTTTGGGATGGAGATAGAAACACAAGCGCTTAGGACCTCTTCACACTTCGCGTGCCTTAGAGACTTGACAGTCATTCCCTTGACAAAGAAAAGTTCCTGCTTGTGAATCACCGTGGTGTGACCTGCACGGAGGAGTCAGAAGATGAAAGCGACGGTTCGCTGTATCTTCATTTCAGTTTTGAGTTTAAGAAACTGGAACGCTGACAATCAGCGTTTTCTTGCCTTCAGTAAAATGTGTTAAAGCTGTCATTCCTAATGTGGGGAATAATTTTGAAGATTAAGGTTGCTTATTGCGGGAGGAGTTGTTTAATGTAGACTGAAGAGAAAGAAGGTGGAGGGAGACTTAAACAAAATCATATGCAGGGACAGGTATAGGTCAGCAGAAAGAAAGGAATGTGATTTTGGAGCCCGACAAACTTGCATTCAAGTTATGGCTCTAAGCCTTTCTTGGGACAAATGTCTCTGAGCCAGCTTTCTTCTTTGAGATTACCTTTTGCCATCATTTTCAGGATTAAATAGCATGTATAAAAGTGCTTAACACGCTGGAAAATGATTCCCTACCCCTGTGGCAAAGCTAGAACTTTAAAGGTTTTTTCGTTTAATGCAGAGCATCTTAGCCAAGCGTTCAGTGGTGTAACTAGGTACCTCTGGCCGTGAGAGTTTGGTGTTATACACAGAGGTGGTGACTTCCTTCTTTTGGCTTCTGGTCACTGAATACTTTGATAATAATCATCCTGTTGTATTAGATTTGTATTTTGTCTTCGTCACCTGTGAACTCCCGATTCTTTTGTATCCCCGAGACTTACTTCAGAATAGGAGCCCAGTGAATGTGTGAGGGGTAAGTGAGCAGAGCAGTGATACCTCCTGCGCACTTCGTCTGATGGGCTCTCAAATTCTAAGGTCATGCTTGTTCTTGGTTGAAAAAAAAAAAAGGTGGATATTGCTGTTGAATTGCGCCCTTGCTCCTGAATATCACCGTGCTTTAGTACACATCTCTCTTGGATGCTGGGCAGCTTAAAATGCTGTGTGAAGTCAGGAGTCCTCCTTATGACTGGCAGTGTTTCCTTATACATGTTTCTTGACCTGGCTGATTTTTCCCCCCTCCTTTACTAAACGAAAGGTTGATAGATATTTTGTTGTTACTTTGAACCGTAATTACTTTTATGTTTATATTTTATTGTTTTCATTTTCATCTTAGATTCTTCTAGATTCTTCTTTATGGTTTTCTGTGTGTCAGCTCCCAGGCAAGAAGAATGTCTTGTCAACCTGCAGCCATACATATTTGGCTGATGGAAGGTCACAGAGCTGTGGAAAGTGGCGCAGAGGGCAATTTTGTCTGTATTAAGGCGCAATTTACTAGTACATTAAGATAAGTCTAGCTGACCTGTGATTTATGGAAACTGGGTAGTCGTTAGTCAGTTATATTAGCTATGTGACAGTTTAAATAGTTGAAACTTTATTTTTAGCATATGTAATAATCAAATTCATTCACAGAAGAATAAAATAATTCATTAAAAAATGAGGGCTATTGAGGATTTTTAAAATCACCTTTACCCATTTTCATTAACATTTTCAGAAGCTAACAGAACGCAGTTGTTCATTCTACTTTTGTTATCTGTAATCACGTGCTTAGATGAGCTTTTCACAGGATTTAATTTGAAATTAGAAACTATTTTGATTTCCTCATATACACTAAGTATGCTGTATGAGCTAGTCCACAGGCTCTTGGAAAATAGGGTCTTTTGTGAATTTCCTGACATGATACAGATGTACTCGAGGTTTATCAAGGTAGCCTTATGATGGCATGCTGAAGTTTTCAGTCAGTTATCAGAGTGGAACTTTTTTCAAACCAAATGTAATAGTAATTTTTTATAATTAAGATATGGGTTTTTAAAGTAGTTTCAATACCGATCCTTTTTCTCCTGCAGATTTTTTTCTGTGATGCTGAGCATCAAACCCAGAGTCTTTTGTATACTAGTTTTAGAATTACATCCCCAGCTCCACAACACTTTGGTTATGTACTTTTGAGTTTTCTTCTGCTGCTGCTACTTCTTGTTCTTTTTTTTTTCTTTCTTTCTTTCTTTTTCTTTGAGACAGGGTCTAGCTGTGCTGTCCAGGCAGGTCGTGGACTCACTATTCAGCATGTTAGCTTTCTTCTTTAAGAAGGGGAACTAAATTCTTCCAGATGACATTCTTAATATTATGTAAAATAAGCATGTTGGCAATGAGTTAAGTATTGGAATAGTTTTGGAAAAAGATTGAGAATTTGTTTCTTTGGAAACTCACTCTTTAGAACATCATTTATAATGTCAATATTGTGAAGTTGTTCTGTGATAAAAATTTTAAATTTAAATGTTTTGTACACAGGTTAGGGGACTGAGCTGGATCTGGTAGTACAGAACTTTAATACTGTCACCTATGATCTAGCACTCTGAGAGGCTGCGACAGGAGAGTCACAAGTTTGAGACCAGCCTGGGCAACTTAGCAACTAATTTACTGAGAACTTGTCCCAAAATAGAAACAGCTTGAGAGTGGAAGAACTGGGCTGTATCCCCAGTATTGCAAAAAAGGATAAAAGTTAGGGAAACCTGGCATTCTTTCTTCTACTGTGTTTAATTCATTGACCCCATGCTTTTTTTCCCCATAACATAGATTTGTATACTGTACCTTTTACTAGTAAAATAGAAATGAAATATGAATATTTGAATTCCAACTTAAAAGACAGTATGAACTTTTAAATTTTATATATATGAAATTGGGTGAAACTCATTTTCTTTGTCAGCATTTCTCAACCTCTGAAATTCTGGTCTGGGTAAGTATTGTTATGGAAGAGGGGAGCGGCCTGTCTCTTACAGGATGTTTAGCAGTTCCACTCACTTCTATACATGATATGTCACTAATACCATTGAAAGGTTGCCAGGTACTGTCAGATGTGTCATGGGAGGTAAAGAGCTCCTTCTCCACCCCTTAAAGGCCCTGCTTTAGATTTTGTTGACCAGGGCTGCTTCCGAAACTTAAGTATGGGCAGAAATCCCCTAGAATGCTATTGTACTGCAGATACTGACTCAGCAGATCAGAAGCAGGGCCTGAGATTCAGGATTTCTTAAAAGCTCCCAAGTGTCCTGGGTGCTGATGGTCAGAGCAACACACATTGTGTAGCAAGGCTTTATATAGTTCTCTGTTCCTGCCATTTGAGTGAATTCTTAGGTAGATCCGCTGAAACTAATAGCAGAATTAGTGAATTTACAATGAAATTTAGCCCAAACAATGCAATACTTTTTTTTTTGAGACAGGGTTTTACTCTGTAACACAGGTTGGTCCTGAACTTGCTATGCAGCCCAGGCTGGCCTTGAACTCAGAGCAATCCTTCTGTCTCAGCCTCCCGAGTGCGGGGATTACAGATGTGTGCCACCACACCCAGCTTCAAACAATGCAATACTAACAGACACTAGGAGAATAAACATTATCCCTCTATCCTAATAAAGTCTTCAATTTTTGTATTTCTTTTTAGTCATTATTTATTCATAATGATCTAAGTTCCAGGGAGGAAATTTGTACATTTTATCAAGATCATATAGGCGATCCAACTGCATGTGCTGTTAGATGTTTTGTTTCATAATACTGTAAATGTACTATTGTATTAGACCTATTCATTACCTTTTGAGAGAACCATGGCCTCCCTCAAATTAATGTAGCAAACTCTGCATTAACTTGATCTGATGATGCTTAATTTTTTTTTTCTTCTCTCCTGAGAACTATTGACTGGACCTAAATTTAAACACTGCCTAAGGTCATTTTCTTATTGCAAGTGTTCTGAGAGGGCAAGATGTTGAATTACGTTTACTAAGGCATATCAGTTACAGTGTAAATTTGTCCTGTGATTCTAAAAATCAATGTAAAATATAATGAAGATTTTGAAGTGAAAAACACTATCAGCATTTTATCTGTAATACTAAAATAATGATTTATAAGCTTATTTTGTCATATTGAAAATGCCGAATATAGTCACCTTTATTTCTCTTCATTAACAAAATGAATGTGTCCCCTTCTTTATTTTGCTTTTGCTTAAAATAGTCCTCCTGGGATTGTTCCAAAGAGGTTTTATGTGTTTTGAAGAGAAAAAAAAAAAACACTTAAAAATATAAGGAGATTTGGAGGGGGGAGGATTAACTACTTTGGGCATGCCTTGATTATGAATTGAAGATATGTAGTATCTGTCATCTACAAATTGCCGTAGATATATTATCTAATTTAATTCTCCTGGCATCCTCTTGAAGAAGTTAGGGAAGGCTGCTGACAATACAGAGCTGACTTAAAAGGTACATACACCATGGACTCAGCAGTTCCACTTCTGAGAAGAGTATGTGCCTGTGGAAGTATGGGAAAATAGTTGTACAAGGATGTTAGTTACAGCATGTTTTCCTAATGTAGCATTTGTAGGAATAAACCCAAACTGAACATTGTATCACTGCCTGCCAGTATTGAAAGCTTAGTGGTAGTGGGATAAGTTCATAGTACAAACCACTTTGTGGCTTATGAGGAGCAAGTGGGGATAAATGGATACTCACTGATTCAGTATTAAGTGAAAAAGGTGAGTTACAGAACTTAAAAGAGGAAAGCATGTTCTTCCTGTGTGAAGAACATGCAAAAATTGACCACAATAGTGAAGAGTTCTTGCCATGCATGCCTAACACTTAGTTAACATTTTCCAACAATTCTCCCTTCTCTATGTAGTTTAGAAAATTGTGACGTGTGGAGGTTAACAGCTGATTGTGCCAGGTATTCAAATTAAGATTTTCAGCTTTATAGTTCTTTGTTCTTTTTCACAATGCTATTGTAAAATTAAGAAGGAAGAGTATATGTTCTTGAAAATAAATGTGGTTTCAGAAGAAGGAAAGAAATTGTAAAGATCAAAGCAGAAATAATGAAATTGAGACTAAAAAAATAATGTAAATATCAATGAACACAAGAGTCAGTTTTTCAAGAGGACAAATAAACTTGACTCTTAGACTTAACCAAAAGAAGGAAAGAAAAATAGCATGTTAATGTCATTAGAAATGTAAAGGGTAAGACCACAGTGGACACCACTGAAATCCGGAACACTATAAGAAACTATTTCACAAGCTTATATTCTGAAAAACTGGAGAACCTAGAAGAAGTGGATAGTCCTAGACACCTATGAATTATCAAATTAAATTATGAAGACTTAAAAACCCTCATTAGATCAATAACAGACAATGAGATAGAGACAGTAATAAAAATTTTACCTACTGAGACTAGCCTAGAACTCGATGGATTCACTGCAGAATCTTGTTGGGATGCCAGGGAAGATCTGACACCAATATTCCTCAAAATTCCATGAAATTGGAAGGAAAAGAGCACTGCCAGACTCACTCCTGAAAGCAAGTGTTACTCTGATACCAAAACTGGACAAGGTATTAATGACAATAAAAAACCTTGTAAGCTAATCTCCTTAATGAACATAGATTCAAAAATTCTTAACAAGATACTTGCAAACAATACAGTAAATGATTAAAAGATCATATCACCAAGTTGGCTTCATTTTAGGGGTATAATGACGGCAGCATCCTTAAATCCAAAAATGTAGTATGCCACACAAACAGAATCAAGGACAGAGTCACATCATCTCAATAGATGCAGAATAATCTCTGACAAAATTCAACATTCATTCCCGATAAAAACTATGATGGAAGTCTAGAAAGACTACATCTCAAATTGATAAAAGCCACTTATTCTAAATACTGTCTTAGTTACCTTTTTGTTGCTATTACTCAATACCCGACATCTACAATTTAAGGAAGAAAAGATTTATTTTAGCTCAGAAGGTCTCAGAAGGTTTCAGAAGGTCTCAGTCCATTCATGGGAGCCTGGTGGAGATGGGAGCACATGACAGATGTCCCTCAGGAAGAAAAGTAACTCCTGGCATGGCAGATAAGCCAAGTGAGCCTGGAAGGCTGGAGCTAGCATATGTCCTTCCAGGTCATGTCCAGTGATATCTTCTCCTAGGTCAAGCCTCAGTATTCTGCCTCTTAGCTGCTTAATTTGGTTCTTGAGTGTCTTCCAAAAGCCTCATGTATTTGGAACTGTGTGTTGTTGCATGGTTGCAAGGGGCAGGTATTTAAGGTTTGACCCGGAAAGATTGTCCGTCAGTTTGTTGAGATTGGGGATTGCCTAGGACAGAGATTTCAGATGTGTGTTATTGATTTGTGGGCCAGGAAATGAGGGAGGTGTACCCACCAAGGGGAGGGGGAGTGAGGGAGGGAGGGAGAGAGAGAGAGAGTGAGAGAGAGAGGCAGTGAACTGTTAGTTTGTAGTAATTACAGAAAGGGAGAAGAAACCTTGTTGCAACTTTTTCCTGGAGAAGTTGTTGTCTTAGCCCAGTCGTCAGACATGGGCCTGGCTCCTGCTTTACATGGCTCTGTCTCCAATGGCGTGAGCAGCTTTCCAGCCTCTGCTTCTGCCATGTGCTTTCACTGTTGGCCAGCTGCTCCATGAACGGACTGTGTGAGACCTTTTGAAACTAAACTACAATAAATCTTTCCTTCTTTAAATTGTAGATGTTGGTATATTTTGTCACAGCAATGATAAAGTAACTAAGACATGCACCTTGATTATGTGGTGCTGCGGAATCAAACCCAGGGCTTTGGACTTGCTAGGCAAGTACTGTAACCAATGTGATATTCCTCCAGCCCCCAGACCCTACCTCTTAATAATAGTTTCCATAAGTAGACCACCACATCCAAATACATGAGGCTTTTTGGGAGATATTCCAGATCCAAACTATAACAAAACCACTGCCAACATCATACTAAATAGGGGGAAAAATGAAAGCATTTCCTCTAAAATCAGGAACAAGATGGGTGTCTATTTTTACTTTATTATACTACCTTAAAGAGCAATAAGACAAGAGAAAGGGAGTTCATTTAGGAAAGGAAGAAGTCAGATTCTCCTTACTCATTGATGGAGTGTTTCTTTACATCAAAGATCCCCAAAATTCTACCAGAATGGTCTTAGAAATTATAAATTCAGCAAAGTGACCGAGCCCACTCAGTCAGTCAATGAGAATGTGAGAGGGGGAGTGTGGATGGAAGAAAACTGGACTCTTGCAAGGGTAGCTGCAAAAGATGCTTTATTATCTACAGTCTTGCTTTTATACCCTCCTTGCCTTCCCACTAACAGTCCGAGTTTCCACACCTGATCCAAACCGCAAACGGTCAAAACAACACCAGGAATTTCACACTGTTCGAGCCAAACAACACATGATTTAAAGGAAGTTGGCCGAGGTCAGCAATGCTGAGGCTCCGAGGCCCTGAGGGCCCCAACAGCAAAGTATCAAGATACAAAATCAATATACAAAAATTGATAGCATTCCTGTATACCAACAATAAAAGCAAGAGACAAATCAGGAAGAGTCTTATTCAAGATAGCATAAAAAAATTAAATACCTGGTAATTAACCTAACCAAGGAATTGAGAGCCCTCCATAACAAAAACTGTAGTATTCTGAAAAGTAATTGGAAAGGACATTAGAAAATGGAAAGGCATCTCCTGGCCCTGAATAGGCAGAACCAGTGTTGTCAAAGTGACCATATTACCAAAAATAATTTACATATGTGTGTATGTGTACACTGAACATTTATTTATTTTTTTGTACTGGGAACCAAGCCCAGGTTCTTCACACTGCACTACATTCCCAGTGCATTTTTTTAGTTTTGATGTTGAGATGGAGTCTTGCTAAGTTGCCCACGATGGTCTTGAACTTGCAGTCTTCTTGCCTCAGCTTACAGGCCTTTGCTTTCACAGAACTAGAGCAGTCCCCAACATTTTTGTGGAACCAGAAGAGACCCAGAGTAGCCAAAGCAATTCTGAGGAACAAGGGCAAAATTGGAGGCATCGCAACTCCAGATCCCAAGTTATATTACAAGCTGCAGTGATACAAATGTATGGTACTGGGTACAAAACCAGGCATGCTGATCCAATGGAACAGACCTGAGGCTGCGAGACAACTCCAGGCACCCTCAGTCATCTGATCTTTGGTGAAGGAGCCATAAACGTAAGCTGGAAGAAAGATTCTCTTTAGCAAATGATGCTGGGAAAGATGGTTATCCACATGCAGAAGAATGAATCTAGACCCATCTCTGTTACTCAATACTAAGAACACAGTGGATCAAAGAGCTAGATTCTAAAACAGAAACACTGGGTTAGTGGCCAGCCTTGTCAGGCTCATGGACACCACAGCCCGCAGCACCCCACACACTTCCCACACCCTGCTACGATGTCCAAGAGGAAGGTCAGCTCAGCCGAAGGGGCAGTGAAGGAGAAGCCCAAGAGGAGACTGGCCAGGTCCTGCAAAACCTGGTCCTGCAAAAGTGGAAGCAAAGCTGAAAAAGGTGGCAGGAAAGGTTAAATCTTCAGGCAAAACAGTCAAGCAAAAGGGAAAAGAGGACCAAAGGGGAAACAGGTGGAAGTGGCAAACCAAGAGACCACAGTCGACTTACCTGCAGAGAACAGGGCGACAAAATCCAGGAGACAGCAGCCACTCACGAGGCAGGTCGGATTAATTACACGCCATGTCTGTCAGTGGTCCCTGTCTCCTTATTCAATCCAGAGGAATATTTTAATCAACTGTTTTGTAAATGCAAGTTTTTTAAATAGCTCTAGGAACATTTCTAAAAAGGAGGAAATCCTACCTCATTATATTTTTAAAGTGTAAATGGTTTTTTTAGAATTGAAATCATTCGCTGTTAATTTTTCGTACAACCAGAAAATAGGGGGATATTGAATTATGGGAGGCTCTGACTGTCCTGATTGCCAGCTTAACATTCCACAGGTGGGGGTTGGTTTTCTGTTCTACAACACAATGCATACTAAATAACAATTTGGAGTCACCATCATGCATTTAATATGTCCTGGATATTAAATTTTCAGTTACTTCTGTGCCCATGTTGTCTTTAGTAGAATTGTTTCTTAAAGCAAACCTTCCTCCCAGATGCCCTGTCACAGTTGTGTGCTGTGTAACATCCTTGGTCGTGTAGTCACTTGTCTGATTGTTGATGTGCTGTGAATGGTGAACCCTTGAGTATGTGGTGTATGTGATGAGAAATGGTGAACAAAAGGGTCTTGAAGAATAATTGGTCAGCATTTGAAGATCCTGGTGCTTGATAATCCTTTTAAGGAAAATTTGTCTCTAAATTTGAAGCTGGAAAGTCACTGGAATAACTGAAGGAGAAACAACATATGTGGCTCTATTTAGGCTTTTGATGTGTGTGTTAAAACTTGTGTACAAAGTAAAATGTCTATACTGACCTTCAACACAACCAATAAAATCTTGATGATGGGAAAAAATGGAAACAATCTTCTGGAAGATAAAATGGGTAAAACTCTTGAAGACATAGGCATAGGCGAAGACTTTCTGAACAGAACCACAGTTGCCCAAGAAATAAAATCAATAACCAACAAATAGGATCATATCAAATTAAAAGTCTTCTGTATAGAAAAGAAAATAACAGAGGGAAGAAGCAGCTTACAGGTTGGAAAAAAAAAATCTGCCATCCACTCTTCTGCCAGGACTAGAATATATAAATACCTCAGGACCCCCTAGAATTATACCCAGTCAAAAAGTGGACAATTAAAATGAGCACAAACTTCTTTAAAAAACTCTTCATAAATGGCCAATAACTACATGAAAAAATGTCAACATATTTGGCCTTTAAAAAGATGCAATTCCCCAAGATGATTGTAATTGTGTATTGCAAACATATACTAATAAAAATTAAAGAAAATATAGTTTCAGTGATTTGATTGTGACTTTTTATGTTATTCTCCCAGCTCCTTAAACTTCAGACATTGGGAATTAAAATTGAATATGTAAAACCAAAATGTAAATCTTTCAGAGTGTTAATGACTGATATTTCTTATTCAACTTAGTTTTCCTCATACACTTTTAACTATTTCAGAGTAATTATTCCATAAAATTTTTTGGTTCTCCTGTTTTTGGTGTGCTTCTCTTTTTTCTGAGATAAGAGATTTACATGCTTTTGATTGATATAATAATTACTAGTTTTAATGGAGACTTAAGGAAAGCTAAATACTGAGCTCTCTTGTGCTGTGCTGAGACTGCTGTGTGCCACAAACAGATTCTTCGTTTTTGCAGGGTTCCATTGCCTGAGACTGACTGGAGACAGTTTTTTTAGGGGATTTGGAGGTTTTAGAATTAGAAAATCAGTAGCTCTGTTGGCACTGACTGCTTTTGTTGAAATATTTCTGTGTATTTCTCTGCCAACATCTACTATTTAAACATTACTTTAACAATCATTTATGGAGGGGCTGGAGGAATGACACAGCAGTTAAAACTCTTGCCCAGCAAGGGCAATGCCAAGTGCAACGCCTTGAGTTCGGTTCCCCAGCCCCGCATAAACTGGGCTTGATGTGCACACCTGTAACCCTAGCCCTCCGGAGGCTGAGGCAGGGGGATTGCCGTGAGCCCAAGGCCAGCCTGGACTACAAAGTGAGTTCAGGACCAGCCTGGGCTACAGAGCGAGACCCTGTCTCAAAAATCAAAACAAAGCAAAAAACAAAAACAAAATACTGATTCAGGAAATCAGTGGGTTAGTCACCATGATTGAATTATCTTCCATACATGAGAAATTTTGAGGGACATTCCACAACCAAGTCCATGCTTCAGTTAATTCTCATAATAGCTTTATAGAGTTGTTGCTTTTTATTCATTCCTTTTGCACAAATGAAGAAACATGCAAAAATGTTAAGCAACTTGTACTCATTTAGATGAAACCTATACATTTTCAAATCCCGAGGATATTTGATTATTTTGAAATTGAGTCTCCCTGTGTTCTCAGGCTAGGTTCCTAGTTGTGAGAGATTATCTTGCCTCAGCCTCCTGAGTAACTAAGATTACAGGCACATGCCATCCTGCCTGGCTTGATTTCTAAGTTCTTAACATATGTATATTCTCTCTCTCTCTCTCTCTCTCTCTCTCTCTCTCTCTCTCTCTCTCTCTCTCTCTCTCTCTGTATCTCTGTATCTTTCCTGCCATCCCTCTGTCTCTCATGCTGTTGGGGATTGAACTCAGTGCCTTCTCACTGAACTACATCCACAGCCCCTTTTAACTTTCTTTTTTTAATCATGATGTTGGCTCTTACTAAGTTACTTAGTTGACCAAGCTGGGCTTGATCTTGCTGTCCTGCTTCAGCCTACCAGAGTGCTGGGATTACAGGTGTGTGCCACTACATCTGGCTATATTGTTTCTTTATATTAAAATCTGAGTTGAGCAAGGTCTCTGATTTAAGAAGCAGAATCTGTAATTTTTTATAACTTTATTGTGGTAAAAATAGAAATTTATAATATTTAAGAACAAATTTGTGTAGCACTGGTTGCTCCTCAACTCTTGATAAAACTGAATCATTAGAAATAAATGGCAGTTGGCATAGGTTACTGGCTCATTCGTTTATGTACTCACTGTATAAAATGAGCTACTAGTTTTGACACTTTTTAGGTACTAGGGATATAATGATGAGTAAAATACAGTAGTCATTAGTTTATGCCTTAGTGAGGAAGATGGATTTTAACAAATAGACTGAGTATTGTGTGATTGCAGTTCAAATTGTAATCATGATTCCAAACTGAGGAGCCCAACTGAGATTTTGGAGGGTATATTAGTTTGGGTTCTTTCAGAAGGCAGAATTTTTAGATTTTATAACAAAAAGGATCTATTAGGAAGGTTTAGTAATCTGAGGATAGAGATAGTCCAAGATGGCTGCTCAACTGTGAAGTAGATCTCCGGTCCGGGGCTGCAGGACAGCCGGTGAGGTGAGAGTCTGCTGCAGATCTCAGCTTTTCAAAAAACAATGGCGAAGACTGGAACCTGAAGATTGGTGACTGGAATGAATCCATGATGAAGATCCCCAGCGTGCAGTAAGTCATTGTCAGCTGTTGCAAAAGTGAGAGTTTTCCCAGAGGAAGAAGCTGTAACAATCTTCTTCCTTCCTTTTATACCATTGGAGTTCCAGTTGGAACTCCCTCATCTGGGAAAGTATTCTTCCTTCATTCAGTGGCCCACAAATCACTCACACTCTAATCCAGGCTGGTTCTCAATTCCCAATCTAGCCGTGGTTCCCAAACCCTAATCCCGGTGTGGTTCCTGATTTCCTCAAATTGACATAATCTCTTCAAGTTTCACAGAGCCAGAGGAGGGATCCTGAGGATGTGACGAATTAGCTGAGATCTGAAGGGTGGTTGGTGTGGATTAGCCAGGTGAGAAGGGAGGATTTCAGACAAGAGCATTTGCCTTCAAGAAGGACTTAGAATGTGGTATATGTGAGAAGTTGTACTGTAAGTGTGGCTGAAACAGAGGGTCAGGGGGAGAGCCACTCTAGAAGAGGCTTGGAGGGACTGACAGCATTTTGGTTTGTTTTAAATAATAGAAAACTACAGAAGCACTTTAAGCAGGTGAATAACAGCACACTGTGTTGTGAAAAGATTGCTTGGATAACTGTGCCAAGAACCATTTGTTGTTGATAGTGACACCAAGCAAATGATTTAGCTAGTTAAGTAGTAGTCGACTTGCTCTAGTTCTGATGACTGGTACAGATAGCTTGTGCAAGAATGGCGGCAGTGGAGGTGGGGAGATATAGATGGATCTTGGAAATACTAGTGTTACCAGTGAGCTCAACTCCAGGTTTTGCATTCTGTCGTTTTGAATAGTGAACACCTGGAACAAAGAGAGCAGTAGGAAAGTAGAAAGTGACTTTATTGGGACAAATAAAAGGGAGAAAGTGAGGTAGAAAGGAGGGCCTGGAGGAATGGCCCAGAGGTTAAAGCACTTGCCCAGCAAGCCAGCACCACATAAACTGGGTATGGTGGCACATGCCTGTGATCCTAGCACTTGGGAAGCTGAGACAGGATTGCAGTGAGTCCAAGGCCAGCCTGAGTTTAGGACCAGACTGGGCTACAGAGTGAGACCCTGTCTCACCAGAAAAAAAAAAAAAGAAGTAGAAACTGCACTGTAAAACTCCCCTGTATGCAGGAGTAGGGGCAAGAGTGCCAATTGATTGACAGTTATAACCATCTTTTATAGACTTCTTTCTGTGGATCATTCATATTCATTTTCCTATACAGAGTTGGCTTTTACTGATTGGTGCATATTAGCATTTGGTTTAACATCAAATTTGAGGGCTCAAGATAAGACCCAAGACCATGGGTTAAGAGTCTCTGGTTCTCATAACCTGTTTGACTTCACCTTTGTTCTCGGCCATTCCAAGGTGTAGTCTTGAGCTATCTGAATTCTTTATCTGGGAGGAGTTTTTCTCATATGAGGATGAGTTCCTCGTGTGGGGACATCTTGACTCACCAAGCCATGCTACTCTGAAATTGCCTAATGAAATATGACTCACTAGTAGGTACATTTATTTTCCTGATAGATTGGATGTGTAAGGATGAGGAAGAAAGTGGTGTCAGTACCTCCTAGTTTTTATACTGTGGATTGAGACAGATAATGGAACCACTCACTGTGATGGGGCACATTGGTAGAGGACCATTTTCAGGAAGATCTTGAATTTTTTTTCTTAGTGTGACAGTGTACTGAAAACCCAACATTAGGTATACACTTTTGTAATTTTATAGTTTTCTGTAACCCCACACTGATGTTAACTTTCTGTAACCAGGTTGTAAAATGCCAGTATATACTAGAGTGACTCCATTTTGTGGTGAATATGCTATTCAGGTTATGTGTTAGTTGTGAAAGTTAGAGTTTGCCACATAAGTTAAAATTTGCTTTATAAAATAGTTTACTGTGAGTTTATGTTATGAGGCCCTGCCCACCTCCCCTTGGAACCTTGCTTGTGCCCTTATCAAGATGTCTCTGGAGTCTTATGCTATAAGGGTGGAGGCTTAACCTCTTCCCTCACCCGGACTCCATGGCAACCTGCTGGAGTGTCACATATTTCGCTCCAGGAACAGCCCACTGAGAATAGTGGCCAAGAGTCGGGTTATGATTGGTTGCTATGTAGTAATATATGCAATGATGTGAAATCCTCTGTATAGTCTTTGTATAAAGCTTGCTTATGGCTGCTCTCAGAAGACTCACCTGGAGTCCAGCTGCTGGTCGTAATAACATCTCAGCTGTAATAAAAGAAATGTTACCTTGCCCTAACTGGTGTTTGGTGGTGTCTTAATTTTGACCTACAATTTTAGCAAGACCACAGATCAAATCCAGGGGCTCTACCACTGGATATTAACTAATTTTTATTATTTGTTTGTATATTTATTTTAAGACAGAATCTTGTTCTATAGTCCAGGCTGGTCCTGAATTTTCTGTGTAGCCCAAGTTGCCCTCAAGCACACTGCTAACCTCCTGCCTCAGCCTTTGCAGAGCGGAATTACAGATGTGCGCCACTGTGCCCAGTTTATGTGGTGCTGCTGGGCAGTCAGACCCGGGGCCTTGTGCTTGGTAGGTTACCCCTGAGTTAAGCCCCAGACCTGATTTTTTTCTTTTCAAACTTGAGGTACAGCCTGCCTAAGTTGCCCGGACTGTCCTTGCAATTATCCTGCCTCAGTCTTCCAAGTAGTTGAGATTACAAGCACGTGGCCCCATGCCTGCTTGGATTTAATTTTACATGCATAGAGTTTGTGATGCTTTTAAAGTGTCTTTATTTCATGTAGATTAGAAAATGGTGGACTATGGAGGTTCAAAGGCAATTAGTGGTGCTGCCGAGTATTTGCATTAAGATTGTAAGCTTTGCAGTTCTGTGTTCTTTTCAGATGCTAAAATACCTTTAAGGATCACAATCAGCTGCTTTTGGTAAATGACGTTTCACTAAATCACTTGAATGTGAATTTTTAAAATAGTAAGTGAATGTACAGGTATAGAGTGAAAAAAGCAATCTGTGTTGAAGATTAAAAGTCCCTAAAAATAGCCTTTTTTTCAGACAGGGTCTCGCTCTATAGTGCAGGCTGGTCCCAAATTTATTATGTAATCTGTGCTGACCTCTTAACACATGGCACTCCTCATGCCTGAGCTTCGGAAGTACTGGGATTACAGGTGTGCACAAGCACACCCAGTTTATGTGGTACTGGCGAATTGAACCCAGGTCCTGTACTTTAACTGCTGAGCTATGCCTCCAGCTTCCAATTGGTCTTTTTTTCTTAAGCTTGATTTAGTTGTACCTTTTGGGCTTCTCTGTTATAAATAAACTTGAGTAGAACTTCTGGAATCTCTGTTGTTGAGTGCAATTTGACAGGCTTTCTGAACATTTAAAATCCTCTGCCAAAGGAAGGGCTGGATGTAACCACAAGCCAGTAGTTCCTGAAGGAAGTAATAATGGCCAATATTCTTGAAATTGTGTCCGAAGAACAAGTACCCTAATGTCTCTCAGGGGATTTGTATTAGAATATTTTTTTTTCACATTCTACCAACTTGAAATGTAAGCGTAATTATTTTTAAAGCTTCTTTGTATTATCAATAGTTGTACTTCCCCCTCTTTTCCCTTCCCCTCTTTCTCTACTGGCCATTGCATTAAGCTCTATTTCATTATTTGATTTTGATTTTTGAGACAGGGTCTTAATAAGTTGCTCAGGCTAGGCTTTAATTTGTCATCCTCTGGCCTGAGCTTCCTACACCACTGGGTCTAGCTCAATATTTGTACTCTTAAATGTGCATGGAGGGGCTGGAGGAATGGCTCAGTAATTAAAGCCTAAGTGCTAAGTATCTGTATTCAGTTGACCAGCACCACATAAACTAGGCGTGGCGGTGCAGACCTGTCATCTCAGCACTTAAGAGGCTAAGACAGGAGAATTGCTGTGAGTCCAAGGCCAGCCTGGGCTGCAGAGAGAGACCCTATCTCAGAAGAACAAAACAAAACAACAACAACAAAAAGAAGTGTGCGTGGAATGACTCGATTTGCCGTAGCTAACAAGATAATAGGTAGAAGTTAGCTTATCTTCACATAATTTGAGAGTTGTTATTGACATTATTTAATTTCACTTGTTTTATTATTGCATTATGGTCATTTTCTAAAAGTGGACCCATGGCTCAAAAATGATAATAAGGAGTAATGTACAGTTCAGAATTTTACCATAAAAATAGTGGCATGCAGAATGAAAATTTGTGTGGGACAAATGAATCTACAAATATGATAATTTCATAAATACTGGCCAAAAAGCAATGGAAAACAATGAATATCTGAACATCAGATTTTACCTTACCAGCAGCCAATTCCTCAGTTCTCCAAGGGTGTTATTTTATTGTGAAACTTTGTTAAACAATGATATGTAGGAAGGATTTGTGCCGTTTTCCAAACGAAGAACAGAGAACTCTGTGGTGAAACAGCTATTTTCTAAATAAATTTAAAATCCTACTTTGCAGTTTAAAATAGAATTTTGCTGCTAAAGGCACAAAAGGAGCCAAGATTCCAGAGACATCATTCAGAATAGAATGTATTAACATGCAACAAAAATTGGTTCCAAGTATCACATTGATAAGAAGCTGGTTAAACAAGATATAGTTTATTCTGCTTAAGGAGAAAACACAAGAGGCTGTAATCACGATTCTTTTCGTTTCTGACATAGACACTCCGTTTGTAGTCCAGACTGCACCTGAACTCACTATATGTAGTCCATATTGGCCTGAAGCTCACCGCAGTCCTCCTGCCTTAGCCTCCTGAGTGCTGGGATTGTACGTGTGTGCCGCATGCTTGGTATATGGTACTGGGGAATCAAACCCAGAACCTTGCACTTGCTAGGCAAGTGCTGCAACTGCTGAGCTATGCCCCCAGTTCTCCACAATTATTTTGTTAAATAACCGTGTTGTGTGTCACATGATAAAGTGCATGTGGAAGAACTGTGTGCATCAGCTCTTTATGATTAGACAAAACCATTAATGAGAGGCATGGATCCTTTTAGTTTGTGTGTGTGCACATGGCACATGTGTCATGTGAATAATTCCCTGGGGAGACATATGCAAACATTGTTCCCACACATAGCCCTATGTTGGGTGAGACCCTTGATGGTGGCTTTGTTACTCTTGCAAGAGGACCATGTCAGTGCTCTGATGGCATTTGTTTTTATCTCTGAGATTTCTGTGTTCTTGAAGAAGAGATTTAACTTAGCATTATTTTGTGATCTCTGATGGATACTTGAGATCAAGTCGTATTACAGAGCCTCAGCTCTGAGGGCTTCAGGGAAAGGATACACTACACATTGGAGTGGCTTGGTGCTGGAATGCCAGGTTCTCTGAGAATGCTTGATGGGAAGTGTGAGATTCACTGTTAGAGAGAGTAAAAACTTGTGAATAAAATCAGGTTGTAGGCACAAAGTGTGTCTTCAGTTCATTTGGTCGTAAGGAATGGGTGTTGTGTTCATGGCTACTTTTTTCCTAATCATATTACCTGGCTCTCAGGGAAGCATTGCACATGGTTTCTTAAACTTGTGAGATTTGAGAGAAACATTTTTTCTGATACTTCTAAAACTATTTAATCTGACCTTTCTGATTTCAGATGTCCTCAAATAATATAACTCATTGATAGCCCTATCTTAAATAGCCAAAACTGATCATTTGAGAAAGAAAATAGAATGACTTTTAGTTTGGAGGATATCAATGTGACATTATAATATTTTTTTTGAAAAATGAGTGACTTAATGTTGTTTCCATTGGTTAATTTTGTGCTCTTGCTTCAGAAACGGGTATAATGTGACAGCAGAAAATGGTGAGCTCGATTTTGCCTTTTTGAGTTTTAGAAGTTTAGACTGTCATGGAGAGCAGAAGAAAATTGGTGTGGACCATATAACTTGAGGGCTTAAGCATTTCCTTGATAGAAGCATAATTCCTTCTGTTACTTGTGCTTTCTGTCAGAATTGGACAGAGGCACAGCATCTCAGGAGCAAGGCTGCTTTTTCTTGGCCTTGAGTGAATGGGACAGAATTCCAAGCTGATGCCAACAAAGGAACAGAGTGCACAGCTTTACATCATCTACGTGGTGGGCAGGAACCTGGCCCGCTTGACGCCATCCTATAGAGAGGTAGAGTTTATATGAGAGGCTTTTCATTATGAGCCTTCATGCAATGTGTGTCTAATTATCATGTTAAGTATCCACCCAGGCTGTGAATTTTACTATGCAGATAAGGTAAACGTATAAGATATTTTAGTGACTATTCTAAACATAACTTGTCCCTTATCATCTAGATAAGTTCCTAGTACTGTTTTTGGAGCAGGGCAAGACTGTTTCTTTAAGTGGGTTTGATTTTAATGACTGTCATTTATGGCTCTGGCTTCCTATCTGCTGACTACCTAGTCATTGAAGATTAAATTGGTTCCTTCACTTTTCATCTTCTGGTGCTATGATTTGGATCTTGACTGTCCCCTGAAAGCCTCTTGTATTTGGAAGTGTGTGTTCCATGTGCAAAGCTTGGCTGGAACTGGCGGCTGTTTGGGGTTTGACCTGGAGGGATTGTATCAACTTTTTGAGATGGGTGGTTGCTCAGGGGCAGAGCTTTCATGTGTTTGTTACTGACTTGTGGACCAGGAAATGGGGGGAGGAGCACCCACCCTTGGGGAGCCCAACTAGCAGCCTGAGTTATCAAAGGAAGGAAGAAGAAACATTGTTACAGCTTCTACCTGGGAAAACCCGAGCCTTTGCCTGAGTGTTTGTGTGATCTTTTCATTTAGAATTGCTGGGGCTATGATAATTCCAATGTTTATTTAATCTTTTGAGGAACTGCCAGACAGTTTTTTTTTTTCCCCTCCAGTTATGATATGGGAGTCCCAATTCCTCTAAGTCCTCTCCAACATTTGTTTATGATCTTTTGTTACTAGGTGTCTTAGTGGATGTGAAGTGATATCATTTCATTGTGATTTTGATTCTAACTGTTTTGATGGCTGAGATGTTGAACCCCTTTTCATGTTTAATTGGCCATTGGGCCTCTTGTTCATCTTAAAATTGAGCTTTGATATTAAGTTACTGTGTAGGTTATTGAGTCTTACTACCAATTTGTAATAGTTCTTTATTCTATGTATAAGTCCCTTACCAGATATTATTCCCAAATATTTTATCTTGATTTCTTTTTATAATTTTTTAAACAAGGTGTCACTCTGTTGCTTATGCTGGCCTCAGATTTGTGATCTTCCTAACTCAGACTCCCAGTGTGTCTGATTATGTGCACCACCATTAAAATTAAATATTTTCAAGTCAAACAAGGAGTGGAAAACTAAAATGCATTCAGTAACTACTGTGATTGGGATTATACTTAGCTGTACTGGATATAGCAGTGATTCCTGTTTTTTATAATAGGATAATGATTTCTTTGGAGATTCAAGACTTAAGTGATATCAATAGAATTAGGAAATAGGCTGAATTCAGTGATACAAGCGTAGAATCCCAGCCGCTGAGGAGGCTGAGGCAGAATGATCACCAGCCTGGGACCATCCTGGGTAACTTGGTGAGACAGGATCTCAAAAAAAAAAAAAAAAAAAAAAAAAAAAAAAAAAAAGGGCTGAGACTGTTGCTTAGTGCTCCCTAAATCCATATACCACAAAATACACACACACACACACACACACACACACACACACACACACACACACCACCATATGTAATGTGTTAAATAGTATATAATCTTGTTCAAATATAGTCTGAAAAATAAATACCTTAGTTTTCCTAGGAAGCTAGGTTGGAAAAAATCACTGATTGAGAGTATTTATTTTGTTTTTTAATTTTATATCTTTTGGGATGCATTGCAGTAATCAGAACATGTGTGTATGATAGTCAAGTCAGAATAGTATACATTTCCATCTCTTTATCCATTAATCATTTTTATGTGTTGGGGATTTTATATTCTTTTAGTCATTTTGAAATACATCATACGTATCCTACTATGCTATAGGAAAACCAGGAGTAGTGATGAGTGCATTTTGTTTTTTGGTACCTGTATTGAACTTTTTTGAGTTCCTCTTCCCCTTCCCTTCCCAATCTGTAGTGATTACTGTTCCATTCTTTTCCACAATACAGGATTTTGAGTATATTGTAGTTTGGATTTGGAATGTCCCCCAAAATCCTTATGCTTTTAAATGTTGTGTATTATCTGTGGAACTGTGTGCTTTCAGAAGATGGGGGCCTGGTCTGGAAGGATGGATTATGGGCGTATGGTGGAAGACAGGCATGTGGATTAGATTACAGGCATGTGGTGGGGGCTTAAACCTGGAATGGGTGGAATACTGAGGCTGGACCCAGAAGGATGGATCACTGGGATGGGACCTGGAAGGTTGTATCTTGCTTCCTTCTTTCCTTCTGGGACTTGACTTGGTTTCCTGTTTGCAATGCTGTGAGAAGCTGCCTATGCCTGAACCTCCGCTATATACTTCCACTATTGTGGCCATCCATTAATGTACGGTGACATTCTGAAGCTGTGAGCTGAAATAAACCTTTCTTCCCCTAATTTGTGCATGTCAGATATTAAGTAACAACAACTAGAAAGTAACTAGAGTAGAGTAGGATGAGCAGATGTCAGTTATACAGAACAGTTTTTTTTAAAAAGCATTTTTTGGTTTATTTCAGTTTAAGAATTTAGCTTATATTTATCATTGTGTATACTCTCGTTGTTATCTTCTCCAGGACTGAATATGTGGATACTGTCTGTATTATCAGTATGCTCCCAAGACCTATCTGATCGGACATGTCCAATAAATGTTTACTGAATGAATGAAAAAAGTTATTGTCCTCAGGGAATATTGCATTAATTAAGTTTTAAAATAAATTTTCTAGAAAGTTCTCCCAAGATGGAAGTTGTTAGGGTAACAACAGCGAGAGGCTGATGGGTGCTTTGGTTGTCCTTCAGAGTCCTGACATTAATAAGCACTCTGACACTGGTCTTTCTGACCGTGCCCTCATTTGTGAATAAAAGGCACACAGATCAGGTTGTCTCCATTTTTTTTTTTTTTTTTTTTTTTTGAGACAAGGTCTTACTCCATAGCCTAGACTGGTCCTGAACTCACTGTGGAGCCCAGGCTGGCCTTGACTTACAGCAGTCCCCTTGTCTCAGCCTCCTGAGTGCTGGGATTACAGGCATGCGCCACCACACCTGGCTTATGTGGTGCTGGGTCACTGAATTCAGGTACTTAGTGCTTGCCTAAGTACTTGCTAGGCAAGTGCTTTAACCCACTGAGCCATTCCTCCTGTCCTGGTTGTCTCCCTTTAACATTTTGAGCGGCATAAACATTAAAAAAAAGTGTGACCACTAAGTAGAATTTGCATGCACCATTAAGATTTTGTGCTAAAATACTGCTGAAATTTGTGCCTTTCATTGTTCTATAAAATGTGCTAAGTGGCATTTCTAATATTGGTTGGATTATGAAAGTATTTGCCAGCAATTATCTTCAAAGTTCTTATTAGGCAGATGTTGGGATTTAATTATCTTTTTATTTATATCCTATCTGCCTTTCAAACAAGATTTGAGATAGCAGTTCAAGCTAGTTCCCTACCCTGCTTCCTAAGGCAAAAAGGCTCATAATGCCGTTGAAAAACATTTTATTTTTCCCCCATTTTATTGATATGTACAACTGCAAAATTTAAGGTTTACAATGGAGTTGAGCATTTTGTGCACATATGTTTCTTGTCAAAGTGACAAGGGCTTTCCTGTTCTCCTTCTGTCCCTCCCTCTACCCTCCCTTCCCTCCCTCCACCCCCACCCTATCTCCCTCTTTCACTGTCTTCTGAAGTTCCATGAGATAGTTGTGGTCTGGGTCTCTTATATCAGAGAGACCATTCGATGTTTCACCTTCTGCTTCTGACTCACTTCACTAAGTATGATATTCTCAAGTTTCTTCCATTTACCTGTAAAAACCTCCACGCTGTTGGACCTTACAAATGCATAGTATTCCATTGTGTATAAGTACCACAGTTTGTGTATCCACTGGTTTGTTGACTTCCATGTTCTAGCTATTGTTAGTTGTGCTGCTTTGTGCTGCTATGAACATGGGTATACATATATCTCTGTTGTATGTTGTTTTGGCCTCTTTTGGTTATATTCCCAGGAGGGGTGTCGCCAGAACAAAGGGGATATTTATTTCTAGTCTTTTGAGTGTTCTCCATACTGCTTTCTAGAGTGTTCGAACGAATTTACACTCCCACCAGCAGCGCAGGAGGGTTCCTTTCTCCCCACAGCCTCGCCAGTACTGATTGCTATTTGACTTGTTGATATAGGCCATTCTCTCTGGAGTGAGATGGTATCTTAGCGTTGTTTTGATTTGCATTTCTCTTATGGCTAGAGATGTAGAGCATCTTTTCATGTATCTATTGGCCCTTTGTACTTCTTCGTGAGTGAACTGCCTATTCGTTTCTTTTGCCTATTTTTCAGTAGGATCCTTTATTTTGGTGGGCTTAATTTTCTTTAGCTTCCTGTGTATTCCAAAGGACAGTTTGTTCAACAAATGGTACTGGGAAAACTGGACATCCACACGCAGAAGAATGAATCTAGGCACACACCTGTCACCATACAACAAAATCAAATCAAAGTGGATTAAAGACCTAGACATGAAAAATGAAACACTAAACCTTCTAGAAGACAAAATAGGCAAATGTCTAAAAGACATTGGGGTAGGCAAAGACTTTCTAGACAAGACACCAAGAGCAAAAGAAATTATCCCCTTGTCAACAGATGGGATCTTGTCAAATTAAAAAGTTTCTGCACAGTAAAGGAAACTGTCAACATTGTAAATAAAGTACCAACAGACTGGGAAAAAATATTCACCACCAACACCTCAGATAAGAAACTCAAAACATTTTATTTTTATATTTTAAAAATATGCAAATTTTTGGCAGTTTAGAAATGATAAAAATATTTTGGATTAAGAGAGAAAAATGGTTCAATAATGCCATTTGAGACTGCAGCTCCAGCTCCTGCAGCTGAGTTTTTAAACATTATAGTGTACAATATTTTATTTTAATCTGCACAGCCAGTGCTGTACATTACCTCATGAGGAGACTTTTATGGGAGGTCTGGCACATTTTCAGTGCGTGTATGGATCTTACACAGCTCAGGGATCAGGACATGAGTCCTTGAAGCTGTGTTGTTAATGAAGCAGTGGGAATGAAGAAAATTGGCAAATGAGTTTCCTCCAGCCTGTTCACCAGATACCCTAAGCAGCTTTATACGAAAACATAGTCTACTGTAATAAAAAGATTTTGTGAGAGTGCTAGTTTTCTGTGAACCCATTACTTTTTCTTTTCTTTTGTTTCTTTTTTTCTTTTTTCCTTAGGGTCTCATCTGCTTTTCAGGCTGCTCCTAAACTCACTATGTAACCCAGCCCTCAAGCTAACAGAAATCCTCCTGCTTCAGCCTCCCAAGTGCTGGGATTACAGGTGTGCACCCCCACACCTGGTTTGTGTGGTGCTGGGGAATCCACCCAGAGCCTTGAAGCAAGTGCTCTAATCTCTGTGCTATTCCTCCAGCCCTACATCGTGTCTTTTAGATTGGAGAAGGATCGTCATTAGCTGCTGTAATACCTGTGTATGCGCTTGGTGATAAATAAACCAGTGACATTTTTGTTTCAATTTATTTGTCATAAAATCATTAGGTTTGTGTAAACATTGTGCTTGAATTTCATATCTTCTCTTTTTTCTTCTTTCATTTTCCCTCCCTTCCTTTTTCTTTTCCTCCTTTCCTCCCCTCCCCTGTCTTCCTCTTCTCTCCTTTTCTTACCTTCTGTCTTTCCTTTTTCTTTTCTTCTGGGGGTTGAACACAGGGATCCTGTCGTTGAGCTGCATCCTTCTTTTGTCCTACATTTTATTTTAAGATAGTCTTATTAAATCACTCAGGCTGGCCACCGATTCACCATCCTCCTGACTTACTCTCTGGAGCAGCTGGAATTACAGGTCTGTGCCGCTGTGCCCAGCCACACATTTCTGTAGGAGGCTCATTTTTTCAGAGAGGTTTGGTTAAGGTCAGTAGAAGTGTAAATGCAACTTGGATTCAAAGATCTAACCTGTCTTTGGCCATGGTATCAAAAACTTTTTGGATTTTTTTTCCAGGAAAACTTAAACTCTGCAGTGGTTTTATATAAATGCACAACAAACAAAGATATGGCAAATCTAATTCAATATTCATATATTAAAATTATGCCAATTAAAGCCTGCTTATGTGTACAGTTGACAAATGATTTTGCTTAAGTGTATCTGTTTTATAGGTCTGAAATTTTATGCCAAGTAATCTCCTTAGCTCTGACAAGTAAAAGCTTTTATTACTTAAATATTTTGTTTTTTGTTTTTGCAATGCTCAGGATCTAGCTCAGGGCCTCATACTTCCTAGGTAATTTCTTTACTAGTGAGTTATCTCCTAGTCCCTATTACTTAGATTTTAAACTACTCTATCTCGAATCCTGAATGATCCATAAGAAACTCCTGCGACTAATCTGATTTAACTAAGAATTATGTCTGAACCAGGGTGTCTTTTATTTGACCACAAACTTTTGTATTAATATTTTGTTTTAAAAATCACACCTGTAATAGCCCAAATTTTAGTTGGCTTTATTTTTTAAGTGTAGGCATTTGCTTGAGAGAGAAACAAATATACTAACTTTTGAAAATTTGTTGTACAGGATCATCAGAACCATCCACGGTTGCAAAACACGAAGACAATTTGTTTAAGGATTTATTTCAAGACTATGAAAAATGGGTTCGTCCTGTGGAACACCTGCATGACAAAGTGAAAATCAAGTTTGGCCTGGCAATATCTCAGTTAGTGGATGTGGTAGGTGTGCATGTTGTTATATATCCCATTTCACACTGATTTAGTGAGTCTGTTGCATGCTCCAGCGCTCTTAGATACCATGGGATTACCGAGGTGAGGGACCGTTTCCCAAGGAACTCATCAGGAGAAAGTGATTTCTCTGTCAGACTTTGGAGTGCACTGTGTTATATTCTATTTGGATAAGACAGACATTGTTTTATTTGGTAACAATAATAAATTTACTTGTTAACAAATTCAGGGATCTTAAAATGTTTATAGTGATGTTTCTTAAATGTATTAAACATATCAAGAAGTTTAAGGGGAAATAGTCCCTGAATTGACTCTTGTCCCCAAAAGTATCTCTGTGGGTCATTATCAGTATTACACTTGAAACATTTCAGAGATTACCATTATTATTGTTGTTGTTGTTATTTTTTGGATACAGAGGACTGATCTAGGGTTTTATTGTGCATAATAGGCCCAGATTTTTTCATAGGGCATTCCACTGGGGAGAATAAATTCCCTTGGTGGTTCATTGTCACGAGATTCTATTTTTAAAAATTACATTACTTTTTAGTAAAGTTTCCTCTTTCTTTCTTTTTTTCTTTTTTTTTTCTTTTTTCTTTCTTTTTTTTTTGAGGCAGGGTCTCTCTCTGTAGCACAGGCTGGCCTTGGGCTCAGGACAATCTGCCTGCCTCAGCCTCCCGAGTGCTGAGATTACAGATGTGCACCACCATGCCCAGCTTTTATGTAGTGCTGGGGAGTCAGACTCAGGTATTTAGCATTTACTAGGCAAGTGCTTTGACTGCTGAGCTATTCCTCCAGCCCCTATAGTTTTTTCTTGTTCTGATTATGATAAATAGTATTATTTTCTTACTGTGTTTCCAGAATAGTCAAAAGGTATATTAACTCACATATTTTTAATAATACTTGTAGATATGCCTTCATCTTATTAGAGAGGTAATGTATGATTATAAAGAGAATTTGAAAAATTTACTCAATTCCACAATGCTACAATGACTAATATTAATAATTTGTTGTATTTCTTTCCATTTTTCCTTTTGTGTGTGAGAAAATTGGAATATTTTAGATATAATTTTGATTACTAACTGCTTTTCTACTGGCTACATAAAATTCTTTTAATTGGTTCTCCTATTGTTGGCAGAGGATTGTTTAATTTTATTGTTGTAAATGACAGTGGTGATACAAGAACACAAATGTTTGAATTTCTCCTTTCCTTAAGGAAGGTAGTTAGTGGGGCTGGAGGAATGGCACAGTGGTTAAAATGTTTGCCTTGCAAGCTCAAGGCTCTGTGCTTGATTCCCCAGTACCACATAAAGCTGGGCGTAGTGGCACATGTTTGTAATCCTAACACTCGGGAGGCTGAGGCAGGCAGTGAGTTCAGGACCAGCCTGGACTATACAGAAAGCCCAGGGTATAGCTCAGTGGTAGACTGCTTGCCTTGTTAGACATGTGTGAGGCCCTGGGTTTAACTTCTGGCAGTAGAGGAAAAAAAAAAAAGCAGTGAATCAAAGGATGTTTGTGTTTTATAGTCTGTTATTATGTCACCTAGTTACTTCAGAAAGATTAGTGAATATATATGAGCAGTATTTTTGGCCTTTTGCTAGCTGATATAGGAAAATTTTAAATATAAGTAAGAATAGGAGAGTAGAAATAGAAGATGAAGCGGGCTTTGCTCTCAATGATCTTTGTTTTGGTTGAAGTTCTTAGCACATAAGAAGGGCACTAGAGAACACTGAGGTAGCAAATCATAACACCATGAGGAACTGTTATTCATATCTTGATGACTGAGATTAATCAAAGAAGGCTAGATAGAGGAGGTGAAACTTGAACTGGTCTTGCAGGAGGTTTAGAGTTTAGAGTTTAGTGTCAGAGAAGAATTGTAGGACAGAACAATGTAATCATGGGTTTGTAAGTGATACTGAGCTTTTTGGGGGGTGCTTCTTTAATCAAAAGATTAATGTTTGAAGCTCTGCTACACAGGAATGGCCAAGCAGGTGAGGAGGAGCCTTTGCGCCTGCCACTTGTTCTGCTTGTGAGCTTTTCCCCTGGCTTGAGCTGTCTTAAGAAATTTCTTGTGACTGCTCTTAACTATTTGCTACTCACATGTTTTTTTTTTTTTTTTTGAGACAGGGTCTCACTCTGTAGCCCAGGATGGACCTGAACTCACTATGGAGCCCAGGCTGTCCTTGGACTCATGGCAATCCTCCTGTCTCAGACTCCCCAGTGCTAGGATTACAGGTGTATGCCACCATACAGGCTTATATGGTTCTGGAGAATCAAACTTGGGTACTTAGCACTTGAACTCGGGTACTTAGCACTTAGTGCTTGCTAGTGCTTTAACTGCCGAGCCATTTCTCCAGCCCCTCTCTACTCACATCCACTCTCATAAATATTCACAACTGGAAGGAGGAAGGGTTTAATTTAGCTCACAATTTCAGAAAATCTCATTCTGTTCATGGTCGGCTGACAGCAGTGGGTGGGGCGGGGGTGGAGGAAGACAGCGCGTGGCATGACAGGAAGCCAAGCAAGGGATGGAGCTGGGGAGTGGCAAGAATTTACCCTTCCAGGCCATGCCCCCAGTGACTCCTCCCTCCAAGCAGACCTTGCATCCTAACAGCACTAGAATTTATCAGTTGATTAATCTCTGATTCAAGTAACCCCATGATCTAGTCACCTACAAAATATATGAAGCTTTGGGGGGACATTCAAATTCAAACAGTAACACAGACCACTTATTCGAGGTTCATTCCTGTGGAATATGGACCAAAAGCAGAGAGAGAAGCAGAGAAGTTAGTGAAAGGTGGCCTCCTTTTTTTTTTTTTTTTTTTTTTTGAGACATAGTCTTGCTCTATAGCCCAAGCTGGTCCTGAACTCAGTGGACACCACTGGCCCAGCCTGGCCTTGGACTCAGGCCTAAATCCTGCCAGGCTGCCTGTCTCAGCCTCCTGAGTGCTGGGATTGCAGGTATGCACTACCATGCCTGGCTTAAGTGGTGCTGGGGAATTGAACTCAGGCATTTAGGATGGACTAGTGATAAGTAACCCCCTGTTACTTAAGCTGTTTGCACTCCATCTTATTTATTTTTCTTCTGTCACTCTTCTTTTACTTTCTTTATAGTTTGGTTTTCTCATATTAGAGAAACCATATGATATTTACCTTTTGGGTGTTGTTTCACTAAGCATGCTGGTCTCAAGATGTATCCATTTTCCTACAGATGACTCAGATTTATCTTTTTATGGTAGAGTAATACTTTGTTGTCTAAATATACCATATCTTCTTTATGTCCTCATTGTTTGAGGAATATGTTGGCTGCTTCCAAGGTTTGGCTATTACAAATTGTGCTGCTAAGAACATGAGTATGCATGTATCACTCTTGTATGACGACTTTGACTTTTTTGGGAAGGTTCCCAGAAGAGGTATAGCTGGGCCAAATGGGATATCTATTTTCAGTTTTTTGAGGAATCTCCATACTCTTTCCATAATGGTCGTACCAGTTTATAGTCCCACCAACAGTGTAGAAGTGTTCCTTTTTCTCCTCAACCGCACCAGCATTTGTTGTTTTTTGAGTTCTTGATACCAGCCAACATGCCAGTGTTGGTTTTGATTTGCATTTCCCTTATGTTGGACATTTTTTCATGTATTTATTGGCCATTTATACTTCTGAGAACTGTTTATTTCAGTTACCCATTTTTTTCTGAGTGGGTCTTTGATTTTGTGTGCCTCACCTTTTCCCAACTGTCTCTTACTTTTGTAGGTCCTTGGTTAATATCGTATCCTATTTATCATATATTAGGAGTTGGTGGTTCTGATGAATTTTTTTGTTGGTTCCTTTGAATCTAGGAAATTTCAATAAAACTTAGTGGAAGAAATACCACTTTGGTTAGGCATTGAATTCAGGAAGGATATAAAAAAGATACGATAGCAGGAAGGAATAAGTGGTAATTGCTAGGAACTCCAGGTTCTGAAGAAAATTAAGGTTTAAAAACTTCATGGAGTTGGAATTCAAGGATCAGACCTCAGTAGTTCCCCTACATAGAAGATTCATAGGAAAATCCAAATTCTGTTTTCAGTAGGGGCAAAACACTCTAAGGGACAGTGCGTTAGGAATGTACAGAAATGCAGTATCTCATCCTACATTTTAGTACCTCTGAAATCAATGTGTCTTAACTAATGGCAGCATGCAAACCATTGGCAGCCTCTTTTATTTTTTCCTTTTAGAGCTCAGCACACAAAATAATGCTGTGCTCATACCTTGTATACTATCTTAAATGTGAGGAAATATAATAGTTGATGACATGAATGGTAAATCTAAAAATGCTAGTGGTGTGTTTTAGATAGTTTATCTGAAATATAGGGTATGTTGAAGGAAATGTAAAATTAGAAAAAAGGATTCTACCTTTCTAGAGAACAAGATCAGTGAGTAGAGTCTATCAGAGGAGGCATGTTTTTATAAAAATGTAAATATTCTTGGAGAATTATTGTTTCTGTAATTGAAATAGTCAACCTTACTTAAATTTTTATTTTATAGGATGAGAAAAATCAGCTAATGACTACAAATGTTTGGTTGAAACAGGTATGTATAATATTCAAGCGGCCTTCAACAGTAGCTGTTGTAGCTGGCACCACTCTTTTCTAAAATTATTCTTTTTATTTAGTATGTATTTGCAATACATAATAATAATCAGTTTTAGAAATTAGTGGATATTCATTGTCTTAGTTACTTTTCGTTGCTGTGACTCAATACCTGACACGCACAAGTTTAGGAAAGGAAAGGTTTATTTTAGCTT
Source organism: Ctenodactylus gundi (assembly GCA_004027205.1). Classification (NCBI taxonomy): domain Eukaryota; kingdom Metazoa; phylum Chordata; class Mammalia; order Rodentia; family Ctenodactylidae; genus Ctenodactylus; species Ctenodactylus gundi. The sequence goes on from PVKB01003788.1 coordinate 67,785, forward strand.
ACAGTTTCAGGTGGTCACATTCGATTCAGAGGCGGCTGGCAGCAATGCAAGTACATGGCAGAGGCAGAAAGGTGGAGGCAGCTTCTCAGGACATCACCAACAGGCAGGCATGCGAGACTAATCGAGACTAGTCCAAGTCCCAGTCTTAGTCTCTCCTGTATCCGGGTATCGAAGGTGTCGCCCCTACACACCCTTAGTCTTAACTCACATGCCTTTAGTCTTAATTCACATGCCCTTAGTCTTAACTCACATGCCCCTAATCCCAACAACTGCAATCCAACCCTCCAGGCCAGACCCCAATCCACCAACAGTACATGGCTCCCTAGACAATCCATAACATTAAAATACATGAGATTTTTGGGGGACACTCCAGATCCTAGCCACAGCATTCCACCCCTGGCCCCCAAAAGACTCATGTCCTCCCCAGGTAAAATGCATTCAGTCCTTCTCCAAGAATCACCAAAGTCTTAACAGTTTCAGCACTGCTAGAGAAACTCAAAGTCCATACTCTCCTCTGAGATTTAAGACAAATTTTTAGCTGTGAGCTCCTGTTCAAACCAAAGAGTTAAGCACTTCCAATATAAAATGGCATAGGGTAAACATTTCCATTCCAAAAGGAAGGAATAAGGGAATAAAAGACAATAGGCCCAGAACAGTTCCTAAATCCGGCAGGGCAAGTGTTAAATCCTGTAGCTCCATGTCCATCAACTGGGGTAAATGCTGGTGAGGCATGAACTCCAAGGGGCTTGGGTGGTCCCACCCCTGTGGCATTGCTCCTGACTGCAATGGCCATCTTCCCTCCTTTGGGCTGGATCCACTTGCGGCCTGCTGTGTTTCTCAGCTGACAATCCATGCTCCTGGCTTCTCCAAATTTTTGGGCTCTCCACTGGACCTTAGGCTTCTCCTCCACCGTTTTCACACATTGCTCTCCCAGGGGCACACTGCTTGGCCTCCAAGGCCTTCCTCTGAAACCTGGGTAGAAGCCTCCCTGAACCCACAACACTTTGTTTCTGCAAGGTTGTAAAGCCAGGACCTCATGGACGTCTCCAAGATCCGCCACTGGCTTGAGCAGTAATCTGGCTCCTCTGTGCCGAGGTTGCAGCAGCTTCTGAGTGCCTGGATTGCTGAACTCTGGGAAGCTGAACTCCAGCAAACACTTCCCTCTTTGGCCCTATCGGGAGTCCTGGGGAACTCTTCACAGGAAAAGATCTTTTGCCTTTGCACATTTTAATTGGTAAAGGGTGGAATCTTGCTGATTCCTGAGTCACTGTGAAAGCCTCCTTCTTATAGTCTTGATTCCAACTTCTTGGTTTCTGTTTAATGTTAGTCTCTTGAACAACCACATGCTTTTCTACTCCAGCCTGCGAGCTTTGTATATCTGTTCTCTCTGCCGTTGTCTCCTGTCTTTCATGCTAAAGCTGGCTAAAAGCAGTAGCCGTGTAACAGTTTTAACATCAGTCTGTCTTGAGATCTCCTCCACCAGAGTAAGCAGTCCACCACTCTTAATTTCAGTTTCAGGAAAAGTCTCTGGACAAGGGCAAAATGCCGACAAACTTTTTGCCAGATCACGGCACACATGGTTTCTAGGCCACTTGCCAATACAGTCCTCCTTCCCATCTGAAACTTCTTGAGCCTGGCCTTTCCAATCCACACTTGTATCAGCATTCTGGTCTTCTGAGCTCTGACCAGAATCTCCCATCAAGCTCGGCTCAGAGCACTCAAAGGCTTCTCCAGTTGACATCCTCGAACCTTTCCAAATTCCTCCCACAAACCAGTTCCAGTGGCTTCTGAGCCACATCATCAGGTAAAGTACAGCAATGACCCCACTTCTCTGGTACCAATTTCTGTCTTAGTTACTTTTTCGTTGCTGTGACTCAATGCCTGACACGCACAAGTTTAGGAAAGGAAAGGTTTAATTTAGCTTACAGTTTCAGATGGTCACAGTCCATTCATGGGCGGCTGGCAGCAATGCAAGTACATGGCAGAGGCAGAAAGGTGGAGGCAGCTTCTCAGGACATCACCAACAGGCAGGCATGCGAGACTGATTGAGACTAGTCCAAGTCCCAGTCTTAGTCTCTCCTGTATCCAGGTATCGAAGGTATGGCCACTGCACGCCTTTACTCTTAACTCAAATGCCCTTAGTCTTAACTCACACGCCTGTAATCCCAACAACTGCAATCTACCCCTCCAGGCGAGACCCCAATCCACCAACATTACATGGCTCCATAGACAATCTATAGCATTAAAATACATGAGATTTTTGGGGGACACTCCAGATCCTAACCACAGCATTCATACTGCATCTTGATCTTTTTTACTTCCCATCCCGCTCTCACCCTGCCCCCCCTCACATCTCCTTTCATTCTCCACAAAGTCTGTCTTCCTATTTTCTTCCATCTCTCTTCTATTTTGCTCTTTCTCTAGCTTGGTTTTCTCATATTAGAGAAATCATATAATATTTAACAATCTGTGTCTGTGAAATGAATCTGATCACTCTTTTTCCCCCATTTTATTGGTATGTATAAAGGCAAAATTTAAGGTTTGCAATGAAGTTGAGCATTTTGCGCTCATACGTATCTTGTCAAGGTGACAAAGACATTCCCACTCTCCTTTTTACCCACCCCCAACCCACCCCTCCATCCCTCCCCACCCTACCCCCCTGTTTTACTTTGTTTTTTAAGTTCCATAAGAGTTGTGATCTGGGTCTCTTATATCAGAGAGACCATTCAATGTTTAACCTTCTGCTTCTGACTCACTTCACTAAGCATGATGTTCTCAAGTTTCTTCCATTTGCCTGCAAAAGCCTCCACACTGTTGGACTTTATAGATGCATAGTATTCCATTGTATATAAATACCACTGTTTGTGTATCCATTGATCTGTTGATGGGTATTTTGGTGACTTCCATATTTTAGCTATTTTAGTTGTGCTGCTATGAACATGGGTATACGTATATCTCTGTTATGTGTAGTTTTGGCCTCTTTTGGATATAGTCCCAGGAGGGGTGTCACTGGATCGAAGGGGATATTTTTTTCTAGTCTTGAGAGATCTCCATACTGCTTTCCAAAGTTGTTGTACAAATTTACATTCCCACCAGCAGTGCAGGAGGGTTCCTTTCTCCCCACAGCCTGACCAGCACTGATTACTATTTGACTTGTTGATATATAGGCCCTTCTCTCTGGAGTGAGATGGTATCTTAGCGTTGTTTTGATTTGCATTTCTCTTGTGGCTAGACAGGTAGAATAACTTTTCATGTATCTGTTGGCAGTTTGTACTTCATGAGTGAACTGCCTCTTCATTTCATTTGCCCACTTTTCAATAGGAACCTTTATTTTGGTAGGCTTACTTTTCTTCAGCTCCCTGTATATTCTAGTTATGAGCTTCCTATCTGAGATGTTGGTGGTGAATATTTTTCTTCAGTCTGTTGGTTCTCCTTTTACAATGTTGATAGTTTCCTTTGCTGTGCAGAAACTTTTTAATTTGACAAGATCCCATTTGTTAATAATGGGGATTGTTTTCTTTTGTTTTTGGTGTCTTGTCAAGAAAGTCTTTGCCTACCCCTATGTCTTTTAGATATTTGCCTAATTTGTCTTCTAGGAGGTTCAGTGTTTCACTTTTAATATTTAGGTCTTTGATCCACTTTGATTTGATTTATATGCATGGTGATAGGTGTGTGACTAGATTCATTCTTCTGTATGTGATGTCCAGTTTTCCCAGCACCATTTGTTGAACAGGCTGTCCTTTTTCCATTGTATGCATTTGGCCCCTTTGTCGAAGATTAAGTAATTGAGGGCATTTGGGTTTGTCTCTGTGTCTTCAGTTCTGTTCCACTGGTCTATCTGTCTGTTTTTGTGCCAATACCAAATTGTTTTTAAAACTATGGCATTATAGTACAGCCTGATGTCTGGAACTGTAATGCCTCCTGCCTTGGTCTTGTTGCTCAGGAATGCTGGGGCTATCTTGGTCTCTTTTGGTTCCATATAAATTTAAGAATTATTGTTTCAAGTTCTTTGAAGAAACTTGTAGGTATTTTGATAGGAATTGCATTGACTGTATATCAGTTTAGGTAGTACAGCCATTTTGACTATATTTATTTTATCTATGCAAGAGCAGGGGATACCTTTCCATTTTCTGATGTTTCCTATAACTTTTTTCTTCAATGTAATGTAATTTTCTTTATGTAGGTCCCTCGCATCCTTGGTTAGGTATACTCCTAAGTATTTAATTTTTTGCTGAGCTATTGAGAATGGAATTGTTTTTCTGAGTTCTTGCTCAATAAGTTCATTGTTCGTGTAGAGAAAAGCTATTGATTTTTTGGTGTTAATTTTGTAGCCTGTGACTTGGCTAAATTTTTAAAATTATTTCCAGGTGTTTCATAGTGGAGTTTTTAGTGTCTTCCATGATATGATAGACAATCATATCATGTGCAAATAAGGAAAGTTTGACCTCCTCCTTTCCAATGCATATTCCCTTTATTTCATTTTCTTGTCTGATTGCTATGCCAAGTGTTTCAAGGACTGTGTTGCATAAGAGTGGTGAATGTGTGCAGCCTTGTCTTGTTCCTGATTTGAGAGGGAACAATTTCAGTTTTTCTCCATTTACTATGATATTTGCAGTAGGCTTAGCATATATGGCTTCTATGAGTTTTAGGTAGGGCCCTTCTATACCTATTTTTCTCAGTGTTTTTATTGTGAAGGGGTGCGGGATTTTGTCAAAGGCTTTTTCTGCATCAATAGAGATGATCATGTGGTTCTTTCTGATTTCTTGTTGGATCCTATTTGCCAGAATCTTATTGAGGATATTTGCATCTGTATTCATTAAGGATATTGGTCTATAATTTTCCTTCCTGGTTAAGTCTTTATCTGGTTTTGGGACTGGTGCTCAAGAAATGAGTTTGGTAGTATTCCTTCACTTTGCGCCTTATGGAATAGTTTGAGGAGGATTGGTGTTAGTTTTTCCCTAAAGTACTGAAAAAATTCTGCTGTGAATCCATCTGGGCCTGGACTTTTATTTGTAGGTAGAGCTTTTCTTACTGATTCAATTTTTGTGTGTTTGATGGGGTTGTTCAAGATTTTTATATCTTCCTCGTTTAAGTTTGGTATTTTATATTTATCTAGGAAGTCATGCATTTCTTCTCAGTTCTCAAATTTGTTAGAATATAGGTGTTCAAAGTAATTTCTTATAATATTCTAAATTTCTGCAGAGTCTGTTGTAATTTCACTCTTTTCATTTCTAAATGTGCTAATCTGTGCCTTTTCTTGATGAAGTTAGCAAGAGGTTTGTCAGTTTTGTTAATTCTTTCAAAGAAGCAGCTCTTTGACTCGTTAATCTTTTTTATTGTCTTTTTAATTTCAATCTCACTTATTTCATATCTGATCTTATCATTTCTTCTCTTCTACTGCCTTTTGGGTTAAGTTGTTCTTGTTTCTCTAGGTCCTTAAGGTGCATCATTAGCGAATTTATTTGTGACTGTTCTGTTCTTTAGATGTGTACATTTATGGCTATGAATTTTCCTGTAAGGACTACTTTCATTGTGTCTCTCAGATTTTGATGTGATGTACTTCCATCATCATTTAACTCTATTAAGTTTTTGATTTCTTCTCTGATTTCTTCCGTGAACCATTGTTTGGTCAGTAGTAAGTTGTTAAGTCTTCATGTATTTGTGTATTTTCTTCTGTTTCTGTTGCTGTTAAGTTCCAGTCTTATTCCACTATGGTCTGAGAGTATGCAGGGAATTATTTATCCCTTTGTACTTGTTTAAGCATGACTTATGTCCTAGGACATGGTCTATTTTAGAAAATGTTCCATGTGCTGCTGAGAAGAACGTGTAGTCAGTTGATGTTGGGTGGAAGACTTTGTAAACGTCCGTCATGTCCCAGTTTTCTATAGTGTCTTTCAGCAGTTGTATATCTTTGTGGATTTTTTGTCTGGTTGATCTATCTATTTGTGCTAGTGAGGTATTAAAGTTCTCTACTATAATTGTATTGGGGCCTATGTGACCTTTCAGGTCTAGTAATTTTTGGTTTACATAATTGGGTGCTCTAGAGTTAGTGGCATATATATTGATAATTGTGATTTCTTCTTGTTCTAGTGTTCCTTTAACCAGTATGTAATTGCCATCTTTTGTCTCTCTTCACCTGTTTTCTAGGACTTGTTGCATGAAATATTGAATTCCAACCTTTTATTTTCAGTCTGTGAGTTTCCTTGTGGGTGAAGTGTGTCTCTTGCAGGCAGCAAATTGTGGATTACTGTTTTTTGATTCAGTCAGGTAGTCTATGGCTTTTGATAGGTGAGTTGAGGCTGTTCACATTTAGTGTAATTATTGAGGTATATTTTAGTGTGTCCTGCCATTGTTGTAGTTTTTCCACATTGTTTACTGGCTTTACTTTTTTCCCAGCTCCTTCTCCTCTAGCTTTTGTCTTTTTTTTCCTCTGGGGTCACTTCTGTCATTGGCCTCTCTTTCGCTATCCAAGTGTACTTTGAGAAATCTCTGCAGTGAAGGCTTAGTGGCTGTAGTTTTCTTTAAGCTTTCTATATCATGGAAATTTTTGATTTCTCCCTCTAGTTTAAAAGATAGTTTTGCTGAATATAGTAGTCTTGGTTGGAATTTGTGTTCTTTTATTGTTTGAATGACATTGCTCCATGATCCCTTGGCTTTTAGAGTCTGGGTTGAGAAGCCTGCAGTTGTCCTGTAGGTCACCTTTTGCTTTTCTCTTACCACTTTCAGTATTCTCTCTTTGTGTTGGGTTTCTAGTACTCTAGTTATGATGTGTCGTGATGAGGCTCTCTTCTGATCAATATTAGTTGGGGTCCTAAATACCTGCAGTAGCTTGATGTTCATTTCTCTTCTTAGATGTGGGAAGTTTTCTTCCATATTTCCTTAAATATGCCTTTTAATTCTTTTGTTTCAGCCTCGGTCTTCTCTTGGATTCCCATAATTCTCAGGTTGTTTATTTTTGAATTGTCTATCAGTCATTGTAATGATTCACTGTTTTCCTTTTTTGCTTTGTGGTCTTTATGGTCTTTTCAGTCCCACTCCCATCATTTTGTCTTCTAGGTCTCATAATCTATTTTGAAATCGTTCAATATCAATTGCTTATTGTGGCCTGTGTGTTTTTCCCTTTCTGCATATCTGCTTCTTTTATGTCTCTGTTGTGTTCTCTCATTTCTTGCATTGCCTTCATTATCTTCTGGTTCATTTCTTCTTTGATCTCCTCTACTTGCTTCTCAAAGCTTGCTTTTAGCTTAGCTAGGTCTTGGTGTAGCTCTTGCTCTATGAGTTTTATTTCCTGCTTCATTTCCTGCATTAATTCATGCTTTAATTTGATGTATTTCTGGGCCCAGAAATTACCATCATTTTTGCCATTTTCATCTTTAAATTCTGCATTTTCAGGATTTGTAGTATGCTCTTCTGGTATGTCAAGATTTTTTGAAGGAAATTTATTTCTACGTGTCCTCATGGTTCTGTTGTCTTTGGTTGTCTCTGGTTGTCTGTCCCTGGGATTCCCCTAGGGACTCACCCCGGCACAGCTGTGCTAGCAGCTGGGTGATCACAGCCTCCATGCTGACCACCACTGAGAGGAGCGGGGGAAATGGCAGCAACCCCCCCCCCCCCCAGAGCAGTCCGACACAGCTCTACCCGGTACTGGCAAAGCCCAGTCTCCGTGCAGGCCTCTTCTGTGAGGTGTGGCAGGGAAGGAGGCGGGGAGTCCCACTGGTCAATTCCGAAGATGCTCTGCCCAGTGCTAGCAAAGTCCAGCGTCCACGCTGGCCTCTGCTCTGATGGGCAATGGTGAAGATGGCAAGGAGACCTGCTGCCGAGCCCAGGATGATCCACTGTAGGTCTCTGCTGCGAGGCATGGTGGGGAAGATGTCCAGGAGGCCTACCAGCCTCCTCTGGAGTGGTCCTGCCTGATGCTAGCCTAGCCCAGGTTCCGCTGCAGGCTTCAGAGGTGAGGGGTGGCTAGAAGATGTCCCCGTGAGTCCTGCCTGCCTCCTCTGGAGCAGCTCCACCTGATGCTAGCCCAGCCCAGGTTCCACTGCAGGCCCCTGAGGTGAAGGGCAGTGGGAAGATGTCTGTGAGTCCTACCAGCCTCCTCCAGAGCCCAGACCACTCTTTTAATATAGAAAGGCCTTCAGCACAAGTATATGTGGTTCCTTTGGATTGGCAGGATGCAGAAAGAAGACTATAAATTCATTCAGTTGATCTGTGTATTTGGTGGGGTGGGGGTGGTTGAACCCAGCACTTTGGCGTCCCCAGGCCTGTTTCCTCCTCCTCCCTCTCTGCCCTCTTCCCTCCTCCCTCCTAGGGATTAAACCTAGGGTCTTCACACTGAGCTGCGTTCATCCTCAGGCCTTTTTTATTGTTTATTTTGGATGTAGTCTTTTCTAAGTTTTTGAGTTGCCCAGGTGGGGCTCAGGTTTTTGATTCTCCTGCCTCTTCCTCCCAAAGTGTTATGATTTCAGGCCTGTGCCAGTGGTTCCAACCCCAGCCCTTTAAAAAAAAATATTTTGAGACAGGATGTAGGTGAGTTACTGAATTGCCCAGGCTGGGCTGGAGCTTATCCTTCTGCCTCAGCCTCTCAGAGTGCTGAGATTAAGGCCTATGTTTTGATTAAGACCTTGGCTTTGGTTAATGTCTTTTGGGTTCCTACTCTGTACCAGGTATTTAGCTGAATACTAGGGAAGCCACTGTGAATAAAACAGAAAAAAAAATATCTGTCCTCAAAAAACTTTACCCTATGAGGCTGAAAATTATTTTAGTAAGTTACAGAGTACTTTGGAGGCTGATGAGCTTGGAGAGGGATGCACTGGGAAAGAGCGCAAGGAGTATGGACACTATACTAACATATAGGGTGGTTGCTCAGAAGGCAAAGTTTATAAAAAGGCATGGAGAAGGGGAAGCGAACCATGTGGATGCCTGGGGAGGAATATTTCAGGCAGAGGGACCAGCAAGTGTGAAGGCCCCAAGCATGGAGTGTGCCTAGTTGCTTAAGGAATAACAAGGAAGCCAGTTGGCTAAAAGAAAAGAGAGGGCATCAAATAAGAAATGGGAGGCCAGTGGAATAGGGCCTCATGGGCTCCTGCAAGGATCTTGGTTTTTACTCCAAATAAGATGAGAATAGTCAAGAATGTAATGAATTATTTTTATGTATAAAGTCCCTTTTATATAATATCTCCATTCTTTTTTTCTGGCTGCCACACAGCTTCAGTAGCTGTTGAGTACTTCCTTCTATTTTTTCTTTATCATCTCTGTTTTTATACCCACTCTCAGTTCCCTAACTCCAAAGCCTTAAAATGCAGATGTGCTTTTCCTGGAGCACAGCTCTTAGTTTGATACAATCACAGAATCATTACTGCATGCGGCTTGAGGGCTTTTTAAATATGTGGATATGTAATAAATACAGATGTTTTTTGCATGGTGCATTCCAGCCAAATCAGGTGACAATGTAGCTGGAAAGACAGTTTCCCTTGAACCTGGACATTAGAATTCCATGGCTTCAAGTTATGGTTGTGGTCAGTTGGTGGGAGAAGAGGTGCTAAGCAGAGCCGTGGTTGTCACCTTTGTCTTAGGAGGACCATAGCTAAAAACCACTGCACCAGGGGTTAGGATTATATTCTACTTCCACATCGAAGAGGAGATTAGAGATGATCTCATGTCTAAAATTTTCTGGGTTTGGCACAAGGGGTATAGTTTTCACTATTTCTAATTATGTTACTTTGAAATTGAGGCAATTTTTTTTTAATCTTAAAGGAATGGATAGATGTAAAATTAAGATGGAACCCTGGTGACTATGGTGGAATAAAACTTATACGTGTCCCTTCAGACTCTCTCTGGACGCCAGACATTGTTTTGTTTGATAAGTAAGTTATATTCTAAATACCCTCTTATATTTAAAAAACTTGCATAGCCAATGTTAATCAGCAGATAAATGGATAAAGAATATGTGTTACACAACAGGGTATTACTCTGCTGTAAAAAAAGATAAATTTGAGTAATTCGCAGGAAAATAATGCATGCTTATTAAAATGAATCAAACATACAAGGCTAAATAGCACATGATTTCTCTGAAAAAGTACAAAAGAGTAAAAGAGCAGAATAAGAGGTGGAAGAAAATAGATTTTGTGGAGGACAAAGTGGGAGGGTGGTAGGGGAGGTGGAGGGGTGGGAAGGGAGAAAAGGAAGTAAAAATCATCAAGATGCATTATGTATATGCACTAATTTTTCAAGCTGATTGTTATTGTGTATCACAGATACATACTAATAACAATTTTGGCAAAAAACACAGAAGAAAGCTTGCATTATATTAGGCATTGTATTTTTTTCTTCTGAAAATTACTTAGTTAAATCAAATTATTTGATATTACATTCTTTTATTTCCTAAATCTACAAATAGGTTCTGTGAACTGTCCTCTTTTTTGGTGTATTTTTTTAAATCATAAAATATTTTCTGATTTCTAACATTTCCAAAGGATTTGGAAAGGTAAAGTGAAGAAGGGGAAGAGAATTAGAAGGCAACTTCTGCTATTTGCTTATACATACAGTGAACGTGTCTGTGCCCAGCACTGTGCCAGTAAGAGCTTCGTGTGCTAGGTACAAGTGCATCCATTTTTCTCAATAAGGAAATGGAGACTAAGGTAGTTATACAAATTTAGGGGTTATAGTTGAGACCATAAATTCAAATATTCATCTATCCTTCTAATTTTGTTTAAATGCTATGTTCTCATTTTCCCATGCTGAAGAATGTTGGGTTAATTATTAACCCATCTTTTAGGCATCCCGATTAGGTATGGTTTGTTCTGTTTTCTCCTCAAGTTGCAAGGAGGATAATTTTGTTTTAAAAGCAGGGATGGAAGGGTGAAAGCTTCTGATAACCTAGAGGAGTCCCATAGAGGGTTGCCCGTGACCAGCTATTTTTTAAAGATTTTTTCCCCTCTAATACTAAAAACTAAACCCAGGGATGCTGTACTGTTGAGCTACATTCTATCCCTTTTTATTTTTTACTTTGAGACAAGAGGTTTGCCAAGTTGCCAGGTTGACCTCAAACTTACAACCCTCTTATCTCAGCCTCTCAAGTAGCTGGGATTACAGGCATATGCTACCATGCCTGTTTTTTTGTTGTTGTTGTTTGGTTTGGTTTGATTTGGTGTTTGTTTGTTTGATTGTTTGTTTGTTTGTTTGTTTGTTTTGATTGAGGAGAGGATAAGTCTAGGTACCAATTTCTTTTCTCCCTGCCTAGGACCACTCAAGGAAAAATCTGGGAATTTGTGCTTATCCTAAAGCACACTGTCCTATTTGCCAAAAGGCATTTGGCTTAAGGATAGAGAAAGTGCCGTGCAGAAGTAATCTCTTGAAACCTTGTACCTCTGTGTTTCTGCATGTGGAAGGGTGAGCAAAGCTGTAAGGTACCCCAGTGGAGCTTCCTGAAGTAACATTTTACTCTCAGTAATTGAAAACATTTTTATACTAACATGGAAGTATTATGAGAGTGCTGTGCAAAAGGCACATGACTGAAGAGAAAGAACACGATTTTGAAGAAATTTGATGTTGAGGGAACAACTAAAGTAGGTTGCTCAGTATAGGATCTCACTTGTGGCAGGGCCTGAGAGGCATTGCCATGTTCCAGGGCTGTGCCCAGTTTCACGAAAATGTACTTTTCCTGTGATAGTAGAAGGTGTCTCATATTCATGGTAGGGGAAGAAGAGCTTGGTGACCAAATTCAAGCTCTGTCTTTGTACATACCCAGTGCATAAATAATATGGTTCTGTTGTTTGTGTATAGTAAGGTCTTTTCAACCACTTTATTTGCAGAATGAGAAATACAGACTTGGTAGTCCTGGAGTAGATGTGGAAAAAGAGGTTTCATTCTAGAGGATTCAGATATTTAAGGAAGATGGCATTAGAACAGGGTTCTCTCTATGCAGCAAGCATGTCTGAAATGTAGCAATTTAAAAATGGTTTCATGCTCTCAGTTTTAGGTTTTCTTTTTTATTAGGCTTGTAAAATGCACACTTGTGTTGTTTAATTTCTACATTATCCTTGTTTATGTGTGTATGTTTTAGTGCAGATGGACGTTTTGAAGGGGCCAGTACAAAAACGGTCGTCAGGTACAATGGCACTGTCATCTGGACACAACCAGCAAACTACAAAAGTTCCTGCACCATAGATGTCACATTTTTCCCATATGATCTCCAAAACTGTTCCATGAAATTTGGGTCTTGGACATACGATGGATCACAAGTTGAGATGATCCTGGAGGACCAAGATGTAGACAGGACAGATTTTTTTGATAATGGGGAATGGGAAATTGTGAGTGCAACAGGTAACAAAGGAAACAGAACGGACAGCTGCTGCTGGTATCCTTATGTCACTTACTCTTTTGTAATTAAGCGACTGCCCCTCTTTTATACATTGTTCCTTATTATACCCTGTATCGGACTCTCATTTCTGACCGTGGTTGTGTTCTACCTTCCTTCAAATGAAGGTGAAAAGATTAGTCTGTGTACTTCAGTGCTTGTCTCTTTGACTGTCTTCCTTCTGGTTATTGAAGAGATCATACCCTCCTCTTCCAAAGTGATACCTCTGATTGGAGAGTACCTGGTGTTTACCATGATTTTTGTGACACTCTCAATCATGGTGACTGTCTTCGCCATCAACATTCACCATCGCTCTTCCTCAACACACAATATTATGGCACCCTGGGTCCGCAAGGTATTTCTTCACAAGCTTCCCAAACTGCTTTGCATGAGAAGTCATGTAGACAGGTACTTCACTCAGCAAGAGGAAACTGAAAATGGCAGTGGACCAAAACCATATAGAAGCACATTGGAAGCTGCGCTTGATTCTGTTCGATACATCACAAGACATGTCATGAAGGAGAATGATGTCCGTGAGGTCTGTGATGAGTGTTTATAAATGCAGATCTGCTTCAGTTTAAAGATGAGAAAAGACCATAATCATGCAGCATCAGCCTTAAGGATAAGCATAGAATGAGAGCAGAAATCCATAAAAAAATCTTTACTTTGATGAAATCCCTCACATGAGGCATCTCTACATATCTCACCTATTCCTCCAGCATAATGACACTAGAGAAAATTTAGAGAAATGCATTTGAAAGAACAGTAATTCAGCCATTGCTTTTTTGGCTCTGAAATGATGTATTGTTTTAATTTTTTGTACTAACTTTGTTTCAGAATTCTGTGGTAATCTATAGGCACAAATGCATTACAATTCATCAAAAGTCATTTTTTAAGTAATGAGCCTATTGATGGCCTTATAAATCTAAGATTTTTCTGGAATAAATTTTTTGTGGCTAATTTACAAAAGTGTTTTAGTAAAAGGAGAAAGGATATCTAGTGTCTCTATGAAGCATAGTAATATGCTTAATAATATGCTTAACTTGTTTAAAAACAATCTGCTTAAAGCTTTATTATAGAAAGTATTTCATTGGCTTTTTATTTAAGGTTAATTAGTATTTAAAATTGAAGAATTATGTCTAGAGGGTATAGCTCAGTGATTAGAATGCTTGCCTAGGAAGCATGAGGCCTCAGGTTTGATCCCCTAGAGCCTCAAAATAGGTGGGTGGGAGTGGTGAATTCCCACAATTCCTGTATCTGGAGACTGAAAAGGAGGGTTGCTATGAGTTTCTAGGCTGGCAGCCAGCCTGGGCTACATAGTGAGTTGTGGATCAGCCTTCAGGGGGAGAATCTTTTCCAAAAAAAGCAAAACAAGCAAACAAAATTCAAGAATTGAACGTAAATACATTTTCCTATCACTGTGTTTTTCTTAAAGTATGTGGGAGTTCAGTTATGCCACTTTGCCCCCATATTTCTACTATGTAATATTTTTAAAGCTATGACTATAGTAATGTTTTCATAATTGAATTAGTGCAGTCCTGTTCATGTTACCTAAATTCTAAAGCTTTTTTAAGTGGAAAATTCTCTAGCAGATCAGGGTAAGCAGATAAGATAAAATGAATCTTCCTCTCAAAAGGGATATTTCACACGTATGTCTGATAAACGTTTTGCTGTTGTTTGAGATGAGGTCTTACTACATTGCCCAGGTTAGCCTCAAACTCCAGGAGCCCAAGAGATCCTGCTGCCTCAACATCCTGAGTAGCTAGGAGTGTACAGGCATGATACTGTGCCCAGCTTACTTGTAATAAACTTTTAATGCTTTTGGATTTGTAAATTTTCTATTGATGGTAATAAAATTAAATTAGTTTACAGGATCTGAAGCTATTAATAGAATCTTTAAAAACACAAGTGTTAGATAATGACAAACTGAAGTGGAGTTCAGTAAGTACGTGCAAAGCATTGTGCAGAGGTATCAGGGCTGCAGGAAATGAGTTCTCCATTCAGGGGGAAAACTTAAAAGCAAAGTACTACAGTGTTTACAGTCCCTTAAGTTGTATACCATCCCACAACTTGGGGCATAGGTCTGTCAGAACTCTGAGCTTCACAGAGGCCCAACGTGAGGAAAGCAGTTGGTCAAGGAAATGGCCTTATAGAAAGGGGAGGCTCTGGTGCTTAGGGGCTGGGTTCAGCTGGCGCTCCCCTTGAAGTGTCAGACCTGCTGATCCAGCATCCTGCCAAAGGTGGCTCCAAGGCCACCTAGCCCATCCTCCTGAATTAAATGTCGCTAGGAAATCTAAAAGATAATAAAGAAGGTGAGGGGGAAAAGATCAACAACTTTATAATAGGGATTATTCTGAGATAACTTTTTTCCTTTAGAATTATTAAGTCATAAATGTAAAATAGCTTCTTAGCTGCACACATGTACCTAAAAGTGTTAAAGAGAAAACATTGTATCTTACACCATGATCCTGGGAAATAGCTTTTCACACTTTGAGAAAAATCTTAAAGGTTTCACATGTCACCTAAAATACACAAATTTAACATTATCAAAGAAGAAATGCCTCTATACTCCAACAAAAACCACTAGAAAGAAAGAATTAAAAAGCTAAATGTTGCAGAGGCATGTTTTTCACAATTTTTCCACAGTTAGGTAATGTTACTGAACAATCCATTCAGAAAATGGCTCTCTATATTCTGAGCCAGCTTTTAATTTGGCATAAAATTAATGTCAGGGCATTGTCTTTCAAAATAAGTACTGAGCAAGAATAAGTAGTAAATAGCTATATTATAAGAATACAGTATTTATTTATGATAAAATATCCCAAGTGGTATACTTTGTGTGGGACTAGAGGAGAGTCCAAGGCCCCTGCACTAATTTTCATCCTGTTTTTTTGTTTGTTTGTTTTTAATTTGAGTCAGGGTCTCACTAAGTCACCAAGTTGCCCAAGCTTAGCTCAAAGTTTGATATTGTTACCTCAGCCTCCCAGAGATCTGGAATTATAGGCCACCACACTTGGCTCCAAGTTGTACAAATATTTCATTAAAATTCTTCCAAACTACATTAAAAGTTGATTTGTAAAGGAGTAAGTTTTACAGTCTTTCGAATTTTGAGGAGGGTATATTTCTTAGAGAATGTCAAAGTAGTTCTGCCCCTGAATACTGAGCACAGGGTCACTGACTATTTGGAGGCAGCAAATGATTCAACCTCTAACTCAATTTTAAATCTTGTGCACAATTTTCACTTACATATTTAATTTTTTATGTCTTTTTCTTGTGACAGGTTGTTGAAGATTGGAAATTCATAGCCCAAGTTCTTGATCGGATATTTCTGTGGACTTTTCTTCTAGTTTCAGTTGTTGGATCTCTTGGGCTTTTTGTTCCTGTTATTTATGAATGGGCCAGTATCATAGTACCAGTTCATATTGAAAATACAAACAAGTGAAACTTCCTGTGAGATTGTAGAATAAATTTAGCTAGCAAACACATATATCTTATGGCATCTATACAAGTGTTGAAATGTAAGACTGCTTAAAATTTGACACAAGTTGTAACAGATATATTGTAACAATGGTTTATTTTAATAGACTGTCTAGACTGTCTATTAGAATATTTGCCTGTATGACTGAAATAACTAAAAATATCAACAAAATATTATCCAAACTGTACTAGTGAAAATCTACTGTTTGTATCCTGGCAAATAATGCTAATAACGATAGTCAAGCCCACATTTGAGTCCTCAAAAATTCTAGTTGTATTTAAAAAATTTCCAGGACTTTGTAAACATACACAGTTTTTAATTTATGTATTATTTATTTCTTTGTTTTTCTGAGATGAGAGTTTACTAATTTGTCCAAGCTGGCACCAAACTCATAGGTTTAAATGATTCTCTTGCCTCAGCCTCCTGAATCACAGGCATCTATCATCATAGCCAATTAAGGTATACCTTCTAAAATTCTTTTTCCTTTATTTACCAAGAAACAGCTGGTCTTTAGTATATTATGCAACTATATTTAGTAAGCTGACTATTCATTATAATACCATGATATTAATATTCTTTAGGACAACATTTTTAATAAGTGGACAGTGGGGATTAGAAACCACTTATGACTTGCTTTATTCTTTATATCATTAAGTTGAGTAACGTACCACCAATTTTTAGAGCTTACCTTTGGTTGTAAAATCATACAGGATATCCTTAACATTACTTTCAGGGGCTGGAAAAAATAGATCAGTAGTTAAAGCACTTGCCTAGCAAACAATAAGTACCTGAGTTTGATTCCCCAGCACCACATTAGCTGGATGTAGTGGCACATGCCTGTAATCCTAGAATTTGGGAGGCTAAGGCAGGAGGATTGTGGTGAGTTCAAGGCCAGTCTAAGCTACATAGGGAGTTCAGAACCCGCCTGGACTACAAATTGAGTCCCTGTCTTAAAAAAAAAAAAAACATTACTCCCAATCTGTTTTCCCACATTCTCCACAACTACACCTATTAATGTTAAGGGCAAAATAGTTGTAGTATTAAATTAGCTACTAGGTTCTGTTAACATTTTGTTAATCTTAGATAGTAATGTAAATATAAATTTTTATTCAAAGTGAGTTGACATAGTGATCTTCACATCCAATATAGGCCAAAAATATTTTGTCTGTAGACCATATACAGTTCCAAAATCTCTTCTTCCTTCACCAAAAAGTGGAGGAGATTAGGAACCAACAGAAGGTTGGTCATTGAGAAGACCTTCAAAATTAATAGCTGAATAAATTAAAAATAGACATAAATTCTAAAACCTGAATGAACTCAAGGAAACTCCAAGGGCATAAGTCTGTCTCTGACAGTTGGAAAGATTATGTCAACTTGAGTAAATCAGGAGCCACTCCTGGATTGGAGTTAGGCAATTGGGAACCAGCTTGGATTAGAGTGTGAGTGATTTGTGGGCCAGCAAATGAGGGAAGAACACCAACCTGGATGTGGAGGGACCAATTGGGAACCTGAACTGTATCAAAGGAAGGAAGAACAAAGATTGTTACAGCTTTTTCCTCTGGGAAAGCTCTTGCCTTTGAAGTTGTCTGTAGGTATGGTCTTGCTATATATACACTGCAGATCTTCATCACAGATTCCACCTATCTGCCTGTCAGTGACCTTCAGTTGCTGATCTTGTGTCTCTGGTCTCTGCCATTGTTCTTTGAACAACCCAGGTCTGCAGTAGATTCTCACCAGCTGTCCTGCAGTCCTGGACCAGTGTTCTACCTTGCAGTAGAGCAGCCATCGGACCCTCCAGCTCTCACACGTGCATGCTGCCATCTCGGACTATATCTGTCCTCAGACTTGTGAACCTTTCAAATAGATCCTTTTGTTATAATTTCTGTAAATTCTGCATTTTGTGAGAACCCAAACTAAAACATTAATAAAAGAGTTTGTATAATAGAGGCAAAGTCCATTTGCATTACCTGAGCCACCACCCACTGCAGTAGAACCATGGGGAAACAAGACAAATCACCCACAAGAAGGCCTGACACCCCAGAAACTGTTATCAAGGGTCTTGAAATAGCAGAAGCTACAGAAAATGAAATAAAAAAGTAGATGTAGTTGCTAGAAAGGTCTAGCAAGACATAAAAGAGATGCACATGTCACTCAAAGTGGATCCAATCGAAGAAACAACAGTCTTTAAGGATAATAAAGGATTATAAAGTAGAAGCAGAGAAAAATCAATATAACAAATGAAGGAAGACTTCAGTAGCGAAGTATAAAGAAAGCTTAACTCTAGGATATGAAAAACATGAAAAAAAGAGACACCATCTTGAACACTGGTGAAAGTTTATAGGATCTTGAAGATAAGGTGTGTAAAGTGGATCCTACAGTCTATGAGGACTGAAAAAAAGGACAAAAGACTAACCGCTGACAGATAATTCAAAGGGAACCTCATAATTATGGGAGTGCAGGAGAAAATGAAGGACAGAACAAAAAGGTTAAAGGACATGTTTAATGAAATTATGAAAGAGAATTTCCCAAATCTAGGAAAAGAAATTAGCATTCAGCTACTTCAGGCATACAGAATACCAAATAACCTTGACTAGAAAAGAGTCATGCTACAACACATCATAACACCACAGACCATAAAGGCCAGGAGATCTTAGAGTGATAGTCAAGTACTAAGAGAACAAATACCAACCAAGACTGCTATATCCACCAAAATTACCTTTAAAAATAGAGAAGTTAAAATTTTTCATGATAAGGAAATACATGACCACTAGATGAGTATTGCAGAAAGTACTTAAAGGTCTCTTAGAGAAAAATAGGTTTAGAAGCCAGTTCATAGTACAAATATCAGAGTAAATGGGGAGAAATTGAAAGCATTTCCCCTTAAATCCGTAACATGACAAGGCTGTGCACTTTCACCAGTCCTATTCATCATAGTTCTCAAAACCCTAGCCAGAGCAATTAGGCAAGTGAATGAAATGAAGGAAATACATATTGGAAAAGAAGAATTCAAAGTTTTTATTTGCAGATGACATGATTACATAAAAGACCCACAAAACACCACCACAGAACTCTTAGAACTAGTTAACAGGTTAAGCCAAATTGCAGGTTATAAAATTAATAAAAAAAGAATAGCATTTCTATAAACTAATGAAAGAGCTGAGAATAATCCTGTTCTCAATAGTTCCTCAAAAAAATTTGAAGACCTAGGAGTAAACCTAAGGAAGTGAAGGACCTTTACAAAGAAAACTACATTATACTGAAAAAAGAAATTGAAGAGGACATTAGAAAATGGAAGGGCATCCCCTGTTCTTGGATAGACAGAATTAATATTGTCAAACTAGCTATACTTCCAAAACAGATTCAACACAGTTCCTATTAAAATACCAATGATTTCTTCACATAACTTGGAAAAAGAATCCTTAAATTCTTATGAACCAAAAGACGCAGAATAACCAAAGCAATTCTGAGTAACAAGACAATAGCAGGTGGTATTACGATTCCAGACAAGTCATATTACAAAGCAGCAGTGATAAAAACCATATGATACTGGCACAAAAATAGGTTGACCAATGGAACAGAACTGAGGATGCGGAAACAACCTCAGCTACCAGATTTTTAAAAAGGGGCCGAAAACGAGAAAAAGGATAGCCTCATTCCAATAGTGCTAGGAGAGTTGGTTATCCATTTGTAGAAGAATGAATCCAGACACATATCCCCATGCACCAAAATCAAATCAAAGAGGATCAAAGATATAGATATTGAAACAGAAACACTGAACCTTCTGGAGGACAAAATAGGTAAAAATCTAAAAGATATAGGTGTGGGCAAGGACTTTCTTAATAGGACAGCTGATTCAAAAGAGCCCCGAGAGCAACAAACGGGATTATATAAAATTGAAAAGTTTCTGCATGACAAAGGAAACTATCAACAGAGTGAAGAGAATTGACAGAATGGGAAAAAATGTCACCACTTACACTTCAGGCAGGAGGCTGGCTATTAACTAGAATATGTAAGGTAGTGAAGAAAAATAGCACAACTAACAATGGCAAAATTGTGGAACATACCATAATATTCATGAACACACCAATGGATACAAAAAAATGTGGTATATGTACATGATGGAACACTACTCTTCCATACAGATAGATTTGGGGCCAGAGGAATGGCACAGTGGTTAAAGTGCTTGCCTTGCAAGCACAGGCCCTGGGTTCAATTCTCCAGCACCACATAAAACTGGGCATGGTGGTGCACACCTGTAATCCCAGCACTTGGGAGGCTGAGGCAGGAGGATTGCAGAATCCAAGGCTAGCCTGGGCTCCATAGTGAGTTCTGGACCAGCCTGGGCTATAGAGCGAAAGATAGATTTGAGGCAAATGAACACAACTTGAGACCATCATGCTTAGTGAGGTGAGTCAAACTCAGAAGGTTAAGTATCACATGGTTCTCTGATACGAGATCCAGAATACAGGCATTTTATAGAACAAAATGTTACTTGAGAGTGGGGAGGGTGGTGAGGGAGGGTGGGGGGAGAGCTAAAAGGGAGGGAGACTGTAATGTTGACGCAGTATATATGTGCACAAGATGCCTAAGCTCAATGTAGCCATTGTTTATTGCATATGTATATGAATAAAAATGTGGAAAAGATTTTAATTTGATATGAGGAAATCATTGCACACCTGTATTGTTTTGATGTTCTCTTTAATTCCAACAATTACGGTAATAGAATGTTAGCGTTACAAAGGCCTTTAAGTATAATCTAGTCTTTTAGTCTTTTTAGTAAAGTATATGTCAACATAGCATAATGTGTCACAGGTAAAACAGCTAAATTTCATCTATAAATGTTTCGGATTTACCTATGATCAGGGAGAAAACACTGATAGAAAACTTGCATTGGATTTAGAAGTCTTAGCTGTTGAGGTAACAAATGGCTCATTTATTAGTAGTGGATGACCAAGTTCAAACTGCCACTCTTTGAAAGACAGAAGAGACCCTGTCTAATTTGTATTTTATAATAGGTGTTTAATGCCATTTAATGAGTGAAGATTTGTGATATAGTTTGAATTACTATTCCCCAAAGGCCTTCGTGCAAGAGATTGCCATGTCTTTGAGGCTATGTAGTGCATTCAGGACCAGCCTGGACTACAGAGTGAGACCCTGTCTCAATACATACATACATACATACATACATACATACATACATACATAGAATAAAATAAACATGCTACCAATGAGGATGCAGTTGGTAAAGGGGAAAAAAAGCATTAAACCTTAAGAAAATCCAAGTATTTTGTACTAGGATAATTGGAAGGATGCCTTGAGGGTATCTCAGAAATCAGCAGGACCAACTACCACAGGCACAAAGGCAGAAAGACAGAAAATTACCTCGAAGACTTACTTAGAAAAGAAAGCCCCAGGATACCCTGCTTACGAAGGACCGTCTAAGGAATTGTTTCTCTGATATTCATTTCCTGTGTTCAGTAATTAGGGCACTTCAGAGGCCACCCAGCTGTTGTTCAAGTGGGCTCAGGTACAGCTTGTGCTGGCAGACCTTGATGTCATCATGGCTGCTTTTGCAGGCATGCATGTAAAATGTGCAAGAAATGGAGGTCTCCACCAAGGTTTTAAAGGAAAGCCCAAGATGCCAGGTGGTATGTGGCAGAATCGGAGTTCCCCTAAGAGCTGAGAGGTTGATACAGGAAGTTGTGAGACTGAAGCCAGTGCTGCAGTGGAGATCCCAGAAAGTTAGGACTTGGCAAGAATGTGAAATGTATGTTGAAGACAGTGAGCAGAGCCAGCCCAAGAGAGTGACCATGTAGGTTGCAGCCAGAAAGGCCACTGTGGTAGAGCTGCCCAAATCCTTGGAATTCTGTATTTTGCCTCTGTGTCCCTTGGATGATGAACATGGAGACTTAGGACGTAGTGTTTGCTCTGCAAGGTTTCAATGTTGCTTTGATCTGAATCTTCCTTTCTGTGCCTCACTCCTCCCTTTTGGAATGGGAATGTTTGCTGTGCCGTTGTATCTTGTAAGTATTTAACTTTCTTTTGATTTTTTTTTTGGGGGGGTGGGGGACAGAGTCTTGCTCTATAGTCCAGGCTGGTCCTAAATTCACTATGGAGCCCAGGCTGGCCTTGGACTCAAGGCAGTCCTCTTGTCGCGGCCTCCTGAGTGTTGAGATTACAGGTGTGCACCACCATACCCAGTTTATGTGGTGCTAGGAAATTGAACTCGGTACTTAGTGCTTGCTGGGCAAGTGCTTTAACCACTGAGTCATTCCTCCAGGCCCTATTTCTTAAAGGAGCGCACATCTGAGTTTGCCTTGAGTCTTGAAGGAGATTTTGGACTTAGGCTTTTGAGCAATTCTGGAACTCTTTATGAGATGGACATGAACCTTTAAAGGCCAGTCTGATTTAGATGTGTCCCCCAAAGACTTGGTTGTAGCACTGTTGGGAGTTGGTGGAAACATTAGGAGGGGGTCCTAGAAGAAGGAAGTTAGATTACTGAGGGTTTGACTTTTCAAGAAAATACTGGGACCCAAGTACATTTCTCTTTTGCTTGGCCACAGTGGTGGCCACTGTGAGATGAAGAACTGTGTGCCACCAAATGCTTCATGCCTTGTTAATGGGGTCAACAGACCAAGGGCTGAAGTGGGAGGGGGGTGTCAAACCTTTCCTCTTTCTTAGTTGATTATCTTAGGTATTTAGTCTTAGTGACAGAAAGCTAATAGAGTCTGATATGCTATAAATTTCTTCTTAGCTATCTTAGCTTGTATACATCCCTGATTGCTTATGCCCCCTTTACTGTTACTTGAGATTTTTGTGTATTGATTTTATAAAACTCCCCCTTTTGATTTACTAAAACATGAGTCACAGTGGTTACAACTTTTAAGTTTTTATTTTTATACAGGAAAAATATCATAGTCACTAGTGTTAAGATTCATATGGTCTCTGATTATTTCTGCCAGAAGTTATTCAGATTCAGAAATGTAGTATGGGAATCTTTCTTAATAACTTGTTTTCAACCAAGGCCAATTTTATCCCTGAGAGACAGTTACAATGTCTGGAGACATTCTGATCATCACAGCTAGTGAAGGACATGAGCATGTCATTGGTCTCTGGTGGTAAGGGCTATGGTGCTGCTCGAGGTCCTGCAGTACACAGGACATCCCTCCTGTACCCCAACACATAATTACCCAGCCCAAAATGTTAATAGTGGCTGAAGTTGAAAAACTGTTCTGTAAAGATTTGTGCTATGGTCTGAATGTGCCTCCCTAAAATTCATGTGCTGAAAACTATACCCTATATGATAGAAGTTGAGATTAAGTCATGAGGTCACCCCCTCCTGAATGGGATTAGTATCCTTATAAAAGAGACCCCAGAGAGATAGCAAGGCCCTCTGGCCAGGTGAACACAAGAACAGAAAGCACCTTCTGCGAGGAAGAGAACTTGTGCCAGGCATCAAATCTTGCTGGCTAGTTTCCTGATCTTGGATTTCCCAGGTTCTTACACTGAGAAATTTGTTTGTAACTTACGTGGTTTGTGGGGTTTTGTGATATTAGCTTAAACAGACTAAGACAGTTCATTAACAATGTGTGACTGGGTAAAACGTCTCATGGTATAAATAGATGTAGTGTAGGTGTGACCCATAGACTCTTAAAAGGCTATAACGGATAAGAAATGCACAGTAAAAAAATGAGAGTGGTGGGGGTGGGGAGGCGTGCTCAAAATACTGTAAGACACGTTGTCGAACCTGTAGTGAGCCACACTTGGCCCAGTATCACTCTGAATGACACCTAACACAAATTTCATAGAATTACTTAATAGGATTTTTTGGCAACTTGATTGCATTAACTGTGTTAGATATTTTATATGCAGTCAGCTATGGTTTGGATCTGGAGTGCCCCCAAAAGCCTCATATATTTGGATATAGTGGGGTAACTGTAGAACTGTGTGTTATTGGGAGATAGGGCCTGACTGGAAGGGGCAGATGCTTGGGGTTTGACCTGCAAAGATTGTGACAACTTGTTGAGATTGGGGGTTGCCCAGGACAGAGCTTTCAGGTGTGTGTTATTGACTTGTGGGCCAGGAGGTGAGGGAGGGGTATTCACTCTGGGTGTAGAGCAGCTTGAACTAAGTAAAAGAAGGAAAAAGAAACATTGTTCCAACTTCTTCTAGGGAAAGCTCTAGCCTTGCCTGAGTCTCCAGACTCACTTGGTTCCTCCTGCACTTGATTTCTATCTTCAATGCCTTGAACAGCTCTCCAGCCTCTGGCATATGCTTTCACCATTGCCAGCTGCCCCAGGAATGGACTGTGTGAAACTTTCTGAAACTGTTAACTAAAATAAATCTTTCCTCACTTAAATTGTGGATGTTGAGTTCTGTTACAGCAGTGAATAAGCAACTAAGACACAGTCTAAGACAATTTCTCTTCACCCAGGCAAACCAAACTATTGGACATGGTCCAGAACTTCCAGAACAAGGAGATTATGAGATAAATAAGAAAAACTACTGAATTAGAAATGATGCTGAACTAATAGAACTTCATATTTCTGAACAGTTTCAACCAATTAAAAAAAATCCGACATGTTTCATAGCACAGAACACCATTTATTACTGTAGAAGAATTATATTTTCACATTACCTCACAAAAGACTAGTTGGATATTCATGGATTCATTATAAATACTCAACATTTCTCTTACACTATTTTTGCCAAAAATCAAAAATAACTGGAAAATGACTAAACCTTGGAATGTCCAAAACAAAGCTGGTCGCTTGGTAACACTGTGCTGCTATTAAGAAACTGCCTGCCTCCCTCAGATCCCACGCGTGGCAGCCTCGGGCCACCACAGTGCAGTGCTCAGGCGTCATCCCTGACCATCAAGGGCTGCAGAAACAAACCTGCAGTCCCTAAGATGCACACCAGAATGAAAACCCACAGAAAAATACGATCAATCACCATGGCCACATACTTCCAATCATCTTGAATCTGAAAAACAAAAGATAACCAGGAATGAGAAAGCATAAAGGGAAAGGCAAAGTGAATGCATTTTCAGCACTACATACTTTATATGCTGCAGCAGCGGAAGAGGCCATTTTTCAATATGCACAAACTTAGATTTTCCAATTGATGTCATCTGAAGAGAACTAAAAGGTTTGCTTTGTGTAGTACAGAAATAGGTATACTTACCATGTTATCTCTGTTTCAAAGCAGAATTTCTTCATGTATACATAACCTGCTTTTTTCTAAATTGAATTCCAACTTTGTGAAGTGAGTTAAACCAGTTACTTATGCCTCTGTGGAAGGATTCTGAGCCTTTGTTAGAATGGTTAACATAATCCAACAGCATTTGTCATTGCTTTAAAGTACTTGCTCTTATCGAGTTTTAGACAGTAATTTCCTGTTCCAAAAGTGAAGTAAGAGCAGCAGGCAGGTCCATTATCCCTTCCCTTTCCAGTTCTACCTTCCAAAATGCCCAGTTCATCAAATACCATCTTCAGTTATAAGGCCAAGGGACCATGGAGCACTGTGAGGCACAGGGCAGGCTGAATGTCAGAAATAATTGCTGACAGTGAAGTAAAATATGGATGTAAGACACAGCAAGGCTCACTGTACATAATACAGCTTAATTTGGGCTAGAAACAGGACAGAGAATTATATGGTAATCAAACTCCTAGACAATTCAGAAAGCAAAGAAGCCATAATTGAATCAAGGAAGAGAGCACCATGAATCAACTGATTTTGCAGCCATAATCACATAATAAAGAGGCAGCATGTAATTTTGTAATTTAATTATGTGCACTGAAATGGTGGAGTTTATTTCACCATTATGAGCTTAAGAACACGTGTCCTCTTATGGCAGTATGTCATGGGTAAAATAAGAATTACAGTGCTAAAAAGAAAAGAGTTACAATGCTGTATTTGCCATACATTACTTTGGTTGAATTTCTAAGACTCCAAATCCACTGCCAACTCAGCTTCCTATCCACACACTGCAGCCTGCAGAAGGTAACCTGTCAGCTAAGCCTGGCCTGGCTCAGGTGGCATGGGGGTGGAAAAGCAGACTTGGAGACAAACTTAGATTATAATCCCAGCTCTGCTGCTTTCTAATTCTGAGACTCTGAGGAAATTTATCTTCTTCCTAACCTTAGTTTCTTCATCTGTAAAGTAAGAATAGCACCTCCCTCAGAGGGTTGTTTCAGTACAGATTCCTAATAAATAGAACCTATTGACACAAATGCTGATTTTAAAAACTGACCTGTATCACTATATAAATCCCTCTTTAATAGCAGTTCACAAGGTTTAGCCCAGTGGAGAAATACGGGACTTGGATCTTACACATGAATACAAGCAGTGCTGTAAAAAGAGCTGGGGAAATTGGGCACAGTGGCCTACACCTGTAATACCAGCCACTTGAGAAGCTGAGGTAGGAAGCCTGGAAGTCTGAGGACAGCCTGGGCAACCTAGGAAGGCCCTGTCTCAAAAATTTAAAAAAGCTACGGGTGTAGTTCAGTGGTGGAGTACCCCTGAGTTCACTTGGCACTGCCGAAAGAGGAAAACACAAACTTTATATAATGTAATTCAATGCCTTTAAACCCCAGTGATACTGGCCATCCTTTGGGGACTTTTGGAGCTCATGCTGAGTCACAGGTGGATGAGTGCTGGGCAAACTGGTGACCAGCCTTCCTCGTCAAAACAACCCTGAAGACAACCCAGAAGCAAGAGGGGATTGTGCTTTAAAGACTCTCAGAAGCTGGGAATGAGGTGGCCAGAGGAGTAGTGCATGAGGTGGGTATGGCAGCCCGGTCAGTGGACAGTTCTTTGGGAGGGGAGAGCTTTGCAGCTGTGCTCTTTTTCCTGCCACACTGCCTCTTCAGTCTGCCACTCTCAGCTGCAGAAGGTAACCTGTCAGCTAAGCCTGGCCTGGCTGCCAGGAAAAGCAGACTAGACCACGCCCACTGGTAGGTGGAGTCTGAGGTGTCCCTCCTCCCTTCCACATCAGGTAACAACTTGAATTCAGCAAGAGGGACTAGGAGAGATCAGGGCTAAGAAGACGGAGGCCAGATGTTTCTTCAGAGACAAGGTCCCTGAACAAACCCTTGCAGAGCAATCTAGCCCAGTTTGTGGCCAGGTGGGACCGCAGCCTTGTAGAGCCCGAGTTTTAGTGCTTCCTCCAAACACAACCAACCATGGCTGACACTGTCAGGAAAAAGGGAATTTTATAGGGTGAAAACAACACAGATTTAGCAATTTTAAAGAAAATTCACAGAGCAGAGAGGCTGTGGACTTAAAATAAACATGCTCTCCTCAAAGGTAAGAGAACACAGGAAACATAAAGCAGGAACAAGTAGTTTGACAGAAGAACCAAACATGAAAGGTGTGAAAAGTAACACGTCTACAGAGGTTGGGAAAGTAGAAAAGGTGCAATAAAGAACTCAAGATAACTGCTAGGATAGATAAAGCCCAGGAAGCAGCAGCAAGGCGGTGGGGGGGGGGGGGGGGGCTGAGGAACTGTCTCGGGGAGGCACAGGAAGCAAGGAAGAGATAGAAAGTGTACAGGAACCAGGAGGCAGATGGATTCTCAGGTTTTTACAACTTAAGCTCCGGGAAAGGGAACAGGAAGGGCGTGGGAAGGAATCATTACAGAAAGAACTTTGCATGTCCCAGAAGTCAAGATGGAAAGCTCAGGAGTGAAATGCCTCATTACAACGCCAAACCCCTTAGGCGAATGCTCAGCTTCCAGACACGTGTGTTTGATGTCACTACACTTCTATACAAATAGAAAACTCAAACATCGTCTAGACATAACCTACTACTCACCAACGCACAGCACTCTCAATAAGTTCAAACTTTCCCAAAAGTGACAGGTAAAACAGCCATGGAGCATACTTTTTTAAAGTATGTAAGGAAAAGAACTTCAATAGCATTTTGTATCCTGGTAAAGGCAACCCTAAAAAGTGAAGGAACAATAATGCTAGGTGAAATTAATCCGACACAAAAGCTTAATATTACATGGGTTCTCTTACATGAGAAAACCAAAATACAAATAATTTAAAAAGCAAAATAAAAGAGATGAAAGATTTCCATATTTGTGGAGAGGGAGGAAGGAGAAAGGAAGGAGAAGTAAAAGTGAGTAAGAAGCAATGTGTGCAGGTACCAATTCCCCAAGATGAATGTAGTTATTATGTACATACACTTAAAAACATGAAGAGACAAGGTAGGGTATGGTGGCTCATGCCTATAATCCCAACACTGTGGGAGACCAAGGCGGGAGAATCACAAGTTCGAGAGAAGCCTGAGCAACTTAGCAACTAAGTGATATAGTGAGATTTTCTCAAAATAAAAAAGGAAAGGGGGCTGTGGACATAGTTCAGTGCAAAGGTTCTGGGTTTGATTCCTAGCACTGAAGGAAAAAAAAAAGAAGACACAATAAGATTTCCATACACCAGAAACATACACCCTAAATCCTGTTGAGAAGGCATGCCAACAAGTGAAATAAATCTAAGGAACCCCAAACGATATATGTGAAAGGCAGATTTAGTAAAGATTATTCCATACTTTAAAAAGTGAATTACTAAAACAAGAAGTACTTTCAGAAAAATCCAGAACTAAAGTTCCAGAAAAACCTATATTGGCTAAATGCCATGACGAAGACCAGGAAGGAGAGTAGGGGTAGGTGAGGTCGGAGATATAGACACTGAAAAAAGTTGGTACTGACAAAAATGGAAAAGGGAACTTGAGTATGGGTCTGAGTCAGGAACAAAGAATAAAAACAGAAAAAATACATGACTTTTCATGTGTTCTATTTAGAACAAATTCAAACTTTTCAATTCATAGCAAGAATTGAGACAAAAAAGACAATACAAGTAAATGGAAAACACTGAAATATGGTGGCTGAAATATAACCCTGATCAAACAGTTATCACAACACAGTGCAAATGAAGTCACTGCTCCAAGGTCAGGCTCTGACTGAATGAAGTGTATATCACCCAAAAAGACAAGTGGCCTCAATAAATTAGGTTTAAAAAAAGAACACAGCTGATCTGTACATATATCACTAAGACCTGGAGAGCAATATGTCCAGAGGACAGCCAACAGAATGAATCATTACAGAACTCTGTAAAATCAAAACTGCTCACCAAGAGGGCCTGTAATTCTAGCACTCTGAGAGGCGGAGGCAAGAGGATTCCAAGTTTGAGCTCAGCCTGGGCAACTTAGTAAGACCCTGTCTCAAAATTTGGAACTAGTTTTCCAAGTTAGTAACCCAAATTTCTTCCTAACTCTGAACTTCAGTGTGACTACTAATTAACCCCTTGCCAGTGTGAGCATCACCTAGCGGCAACGGTGGCACATTGTTCAAGATGGCGGATCTTTACATTTTCGCGCCATACCCGATCAGGTGACCAGACAGAGACAGGAAGGAGGGATGAGGGATTAGGATGTGACGTTGTGATGAACGTGGCCCTGAGCCAATGTCTTAGACCTTCCCAGGAAGACTGTGAATCCCGCCAATGGGAAACGGCAAGAGGGAGGGCCTTGCGAGCTAGGAATATAAATCCCTCCAGACCATGCTTTCCGTGTGTCTCCACTTGCATGTGGGAAGGACACCCTTTTGCAAAAGAAAATTAAAGCCTCATACTCTGTCGTCCATGCCTCCCAAGTCCATCCTTTGTTTGGACAGGAAGATTTCTACGAGCTGTTTCTAACACCAGTAAACTCAAGTACAAGTGTAGGTAGATGAGCCACATAAACAACTTTCCACAGAGAACACTCAGGGCAGGCCAAACCCTGGTATTCTCCTGTCCTGGGACTCAGTGAGTGTATCTACCATTCAAAGGAAAAATTCCTTATACCAACTAACCCTAGTAGAGTTTTTTTTAGGCAAAACAAAACTTCTCTAATCAGGCAGTTCCCAGAACCAGAGCAGGTTCTTAGAATTCCAACTAGTCATGTGATCTGACAGCACTTACAAGAAGACAGAAGAAAAGCTTAGAAAACAACTGATTGGCTATAGCCCACTCAATCAACCGCTGCTTACATTTAACCAATTGTAGTCACTTGGTTAGAGCTTATCTTGCTGTTTACAGCTTAATCAGTTAATTTGCTATAGGGCCTCTGCAACCAAGCAAAATTCACTATAAATGGCTTGGATTTTTTAGGCCCAGTGCAGATGCCTACTCCAAATTAAAAGGTCTCACTTCTTATTTATTTTTTAATACGAGGGATGATTGTTCACAGGCGAGCAGTGTTGCCAACCAGCTGAGGGTTTTTAGGCTCTATTTGGATGGAGATCACAATTTGGTAAAGTGCAACTCTCTTAGTGGCTTCAGGCTTTGTCAGTGGTGCTGCGCCCTTGTAAGCTCTGGGAAGCTCCTAGCCACCCCTGTCAAGCTCTTCAACAAGTGAGGCTCAGGTCTCAGCCCCACCCGCTCAGTAGCTTTCTGGAGCTCTTTCAGCAGCTTCCCTTGTCTCTCTGGGATTCTCAGTGAGTCGCCACTGATTGCCACCAGCTGGTATCTGTGGCTGCCACTTGTCTCTGCTGATTTCTACTGGTTGCTGCTAGTTTCTGCCGCCAGTCTCTGGAACTCTTCAGGGCTAACAGCTTCTAGGGTCATTAGCTCTTTCAATGCAGTCTGCTCTGCCCACACTCCTTAAGAATCACGAGCCGATTTGGACTAAGGCTCGCTTTGGACCTGTGCCATAGCATGTGTGTCGGAGCAAGGGGACAGTACACCAAGTTCTCCTCAACTGACCAGTGTGGGAGGTTGATTGGCAGCTCCTATTTCTCAATGAAAATGGCAGGGCTAAAAGTGTGACTGCTTCTGTATGATTCTTACTGCTTTGTGGTGGGAATCAAACCCATGAGCTCTTTGCTGTGCAGCTATGTCTCCAGCCTCTTTTATTTTTGAGATGGGATCTTGCTAAGTTGCCTACGTGGGACTTGAACTTGCAATCCCCCTGCCTCAGCTTCCCAGAGTGCTAGGATTACAGGCTTGCCTGGCTCTGCCTCCTCTTCCTCTTGTTCTTGTTTTTCTTGTTGTTGTTGTTGTTGTTGTTGTTCTTCTTCTTCTTCTTCTTCTTCTTCTTCTTCTTCTTCGAGACAGGGTCTCACTCTGTAGCCCAGGCTGGTCCTGAACTCACTGGTGTAGCCTAGGATTCAGGAGGGTTGACTGTATTGGTTACAAACTCTTAGTATTTAATAATTAGGAGTATAGCAATAATGGATCCCAATCCTTCCCTGATCTTTGCTCTGCCAAGTGAAATTTCTTAACCACTCCTCAGAGAGGTGGCAGTAGTGTCTGGAGTGGCAGGATTTGGGGTGGGGTGACATCACAACTATCATCTGCTTGGAGGACAAGTCACTGAAGTCAATCAGGGTGTTTGGAAGACCTTCAGGCTAGTTGCCCCAGGTCTGCCCTAAGGAGGTAAGGGGAGGTGAGAGAGGCGGGTGTGGCAGTTAGCAGTCAGGTCATACCCCTTTCCAGCTAACCGAGGGAAAAGTGAGGTGTTGAACTCCCTCTTCCATCTCAACAGCATCCTCAGGAGATGGCACTGGGAAACACCCCAGGCTTCACTGTAGGCTCCTAGGAACGAAAGTCAGTTAAAACCAGCCAAGTTGAAACCAGCAAATATGAAAATGAATGTACCGCTGGAAAACTGTTAAATTGCAGAATGTCAGTTACTTCCCATATGCCATGGCAGTGTCTTTTCCTGGGAACAGAAAGACCAGCACCTGTTCACCCCCAGATAAACCACACTGGATAGGTTAAAGTAACAACTATACCAAATTCCAACTGTTTTTACTTTCTATTTTTGAGGCAAGGTCTCTCTCTCTGTAGTCCAGGCTGATCATAAACTCGCTAAGTAGGCCAGGCTGGCCTCAAACTCATGGCAATACTCCTGCCTCAGCCTCCTGAGTAATGAGATTACAGGAATGCACCACCACATCCAACTATCCAAATTCCAATTTGGTGAACCAAGTATTTATTGGCATTATCTAGTGTGAGGGATTACCTACAGAATCTCAGATGAGCGGATACCTGAAGAGCATGGGTAAGGGGAAGAAAGATTCCTTCCGAGATTAGACCCTCTGAGCATTGAGCAGGTACCCTTATTCTAACACTTGTTACCTTCTATACACGTTGCAATCTGGTCATGTGGCTGCCAGATTTCTACTTTCTCTTGAAAATAAAGGACTCAGACCCCAATTCCCATATGGCAATAGATACTAAGAGGTGAGTGCTGGCCTTTCAGATGGACCACGTGCTATTAGTTTGCCTTAGATACCACTATTTCCTACCACACCTTCAGACCATTTTACTAGTTTATCTGCCTCGCATTTGTTTGTGACCTCTCTTATACTACTAGTTGTTGTCTTCTTTACTTATCTGTTTCCCTATTTTACTTCCTGAAACTTTTTAACACTTCATGTAATGTCTAAGAAGTTTCAACCTTTAGTGACATCATTACTAACTTCAAAGGAGTAAATATTCTAAAAGCGGGCAAAAAGAAGGGTGGAGAACATTTGCAAAAGTTATCACTGTTGGACAAATAAGCAATTTCCACCTGTCGTGTATTTAATGTCCAACAAAAAGCTTGAATCAGATTTAAAGGTGTGCCTGCCTTTTTGGTCTAATTACTGGCAGCAGCTGGAAGTTTTGCATTATTACTGCCACAAGGCTGCTCTGCACTGCTTGGATGGGTGTTGCTGAGAGGGCGGAGGCAGCTGGGCTGTCCCCCTCCTGTCTCATTTGCTTTGGGATGCCATTCACAGCCGGCCAAAGAGGACCCAGGCGTCCTCTAATTACCTAAGTGCAGCAGGAGCTGAAATAAATGAGTGGTTAGTTCTCTGCAATGAACAACTTGAGGGAGAATCAATTAACTTTAGAGTAAAGACTCACAGAATGATCGAACACAATCCTGGTGAACTTGGGGAACACAGAGAGCCATGAAGTAGCCAGACACATGGCATTATCTTATCTGTTCTTGGTACTTGACATTAGTTCTGGCTTAAAATTTCCTACAGAAAATACAAATGAATTTACCTAACTACAAAAATGACCAAAAGAATGTGCACAGCTATTTCACCGAAGAAAATACCCAAATGGTCAATAAACATATAAAACAGAGCCCAGGTGCTGGATGAATGGCACAGCAGTTAAAGCACTTGCCTTGCAAGTACAAGACCCTCAGTTTGATACCCCAGTACCAAACTGGTACAGGTACTGGTACTGGTGGTGCACCCCTCTAAACCCGGCACTCAGGAAACAGAGGCAGGCAGATTGTCCTGAGTCCAAGGCCAGCCTGGGCTACACCAGTGAGTTTAGGATCAGCCTGGGCTATAGGACGAGACTCTGTCTCAAAAAGAAAAAAAAAAGGAAAAAAAACCCCAGAGCCCAAATAATTACTCAATGAGGAAATGCTCCTTCAAATAGCAGCGAGACGCCACTCGAAGCCTGGAAGGGATTTGAAGCAACTCTCAAACACTGCTAGGGGAGTGCCCATCAACTCAGACTCTTGGGAAACCTTAGAGCATGCACTAATCCCGCCAGAGATCTCGCAGTTCCACTCCTAGGTGCATATCCAGAGAAACAGGCACAGATTTTCACCGAAGGACATGAATAAGAGCCGTTACAGCAGCTTTGTTCATAGCAGTCCCAAGCTGGAAATAACCAGATGTCCTATAAATTTTGTGAAATAAATAATCAGAAGACCGTTTAAAGTCGTCATTACAGGAGGTCACCCACTGATAAAAAAGAAACAGCAACAAGGACAGATCATGAAGACATGATGTTGAATGAAGGGAGTTTCAGGACAAGGGTTATCCTATGTGAGTCCATGTGTATGAAGCTCAAGCTAGGTAAAACGATTCGACATAAAAGAAGTCAGAATAATGATTACCGAGGAGGAGGGAGGGGCAGGTGGAAAGGTTGGGGACCATGGAAACATTCTGTATCTGCCTGATCACATTCACAAACAGTAGGCACTTTGGTCCATGTAAATTATATCTCAATGGGAAAACACACAACTAAAAAATAAAAATAAAAATACAAGCTCAGCTGGTTAATACCACCCAGAGAGAATCTGGCCTCCTGCCTTTTCCTACTCCGTCTCTTACTCTGCTCTTTCAATATCAAGTGTTCTATTGGCTCAGACTGCTGGTAGCCAGTTGGTTAACTTCTGGGGATTACATCCTCACAAGCTTTGCCATCCCATTTTACAGGATGAGAAAATAATCTCAAAGAGGACACATGACATATCCAAGGACACATGACAGGTCTGAAAACAGACCGTTGACTCCCATGTTGAATTTCTTATTCCCCACACTATGCTTTGCCACATAGGAACCCATAAATGTTTGTTGAATGAATGAGTAGCTGATTTGGTGGTAACCTACACTACCCGCAACCTATGACATTCTTACCTCTTTGGCTTCATTCTGGGCTTTCATATTTTCAGCAATATACCTGACACTTTGGATGGCTTCTTTGATTTCTGGTGACAGAGTAGAGAGGGACAACACAGCATCAACGGATTCAGAACTGGAGCTTCTTGTGAGGTTGGCACTGAAATTTGAGATTTTTATTCTACGATGGTGGCAGTAACCACACATCCCGTCCTGGCAGGGATGGCCCTCCTTGCAGCCTTTGGACTCTGTGTGGCTGAAGCAATTCAGATTCGAGAGCTCAGCACTGTGTAAGGGCCTTGGCTTCTGAGGGTTTCCTTCACTGCTGGATGGCCTGGTCATGAACATGACCCTAGGGAGCAAATCCAAGAATATGGTCTTCACCCACATGGGCATTGTGTGCGTAGTCGGGGTTCTGTAGTGTACGTTGAGTACAAAGACCGTGATGACGATGGACAAGGTGACAAAAATCATGGTGAACAGGAGGTACTCTCCGATCAGGGGGATAACCAATGAGGTGGATGGGATGGTCTCCGTAATCACCAGGAGAAACACAGTCAAAGAGAGAAGGACAGAAATGCAGAGAGTCACTTTCTCACCACAGTCAGAGGGCAGGTAGAAGACCAGAACAGTGAGGAAGGAAATGAGCAGGCAGGGGATGATGAGGTTGATGGTGTAAAACAAGGGCAGGCGGCGGATGTACAGCGAGTATGTGATGTCGGTGTATATCTCCTTACAGCAGTTGTACTTGATGTCATGCTTGTAGCCTGGGGCTTTGATGATGGCCCACTCGCCACTCTCCCAGTAGTCCTTGAGGTTCATGGAAGAGCCAATCAGGACCAGGTCAATTTTGGCCTTGTCATAGCTCCAGGAACCAAACTTCATGGTGCAGTTTTGATAATCAAATGGAAAGTAGGTCACATCAATTTTGCATGAGCTCTTAAAGATGGCCGGAGGTATCCAAGTCACTTCCCCTGTGTGCCTGAGTAAGGCTTTGGTCTTGTCATCCACCTGAAAATTTCCAACAGCACTGCAGAGACAGAGAGGAAGCACAGGAACACATCGGCATTACCCCGTGTTCATCTGGTCCAGCTCCTCACACTGCCAGCAGGTAAGTGGCAAGGAGTGATTTGTAAAACTGTGACACAAGAGAGCTGAAAGTGCTATAATAGGTCACCTGGTCACTGTCCCATTTACCAGAGAAGTATGGAAGCCCAGACCCCCCCAACACAATCTACCACACCCATCAGCTCCCAGACACGTCACCAGCTCACTCCACAACACAAAGCTAACAACTTAACGCTCGGAGAACCCCTCCAATGGGAGAACAGAATTTTTCTCCCTTTAGTTAAAAACACAAGATGAAAGGTGTAATCCTAAATGTAGGCATTTAAGTAGCCTTCAAGACACTGTTACCCATTATCCCTATGGTCTGACTCTGCTATCTCCTCATTCAGTTTCCACTGGGCACTTAAAGAATGTGTGAAACCAGATGGTGGAGCTGGAAGGGGCTAGGAAGACCTCCGCTGAAATGCAACTTGGTGAACATTTCTTTCCAAACTCTCCCTCTGGATCCCGATCCCAGCATTCACCACCCCTGCCATTTCTCCTGGTACTGTTTCACAATGAACATCAGTGCTTCCTGGATCTTTGTCTTTCAAATTCAGCGTAACAGACTCTTTCCCCTTATCACTCATTCTCCATATTTCTTCTCTTTTCCTCTTAGCTATGTGTGTTCTTTCTTTTTACACGATAACACAAGTTGTTCTTAGAATTGTCTTGTTGAGGGACTGGAGGAATGGCTCAGTGGTTAAAGTGCTTGCCTAGGAAGTGCTAAGTACCCGAGTTTGATTCCCCAACACCACATAAGCTGGGCGTGGTGGTGCACGCCTGTAATCCCAGCACTCAGGAGGCTGAGACAGGAGGATTACCGTGAGTTCAAGGCCAGCCTGGGCTCCATTGTGAGTTCAGGACCAGCCTGGGCTACAGAGACCCTGTCACCAAAAAAAAAAAAAAAAAAAAAAGATTTGTCTTGTTGGTATTTAAGTAAAGCTGGCCCCTTCTTCAATGCAAGATCTGCACAGGCTAATCTCAATGTCTGGCGAAGTCATCTAGTAAGGCTGCCTGACAGCAGGGCTGGCTGGTCCTCACAATGTTGCTCCTTGTACACTGAGGAATCCTGACATGTCCTTAGGTGGACGCTACTGGATTTTATAATATTCAACATTTGAAGGCGTTCATGCTCTTTATGTTCCTTTGCCTGGCACGTGACAAGCTGAAACACAATAAACATTTAAGAGGCATCCCATGCTGTGGTATAGGAGGAGCCTGTGGAAGCTGGATGGGAATGTTCCCACGCACATCCTTTCTCCTGCTACTTTCTAGCCCTCCCACCTGCATATGCCTCATTTAGACAAGCCGGCCTTTACTTCTGAAGTCATATTGCCAAGGCTACTGCCTACCTGGATTCCAGTTGTCCTATCTGCCCTGCTGGGTTGATAAATTCTTAGCCTCTGCTTCACTCCTATAGCTCCTGGCTCCAGGCAGAAGAAAGAAGTATGAGGGGTGATGAGGGGTGGGACCCACACACCTTCCAGGTAGACTAAGCCACATTCACAATCAAGCAGCCTAACAGGATGGGCTAAGGAGAGGCTGGAAAGGCCTTTGGGAAGACAGGAACCTCCCAAGAATGTTCCTATAGCATCCGTGTCTGGGAAGAAATGAATCTTTGGTACTAAGGGTCTAGTTCAGGGGTTGGCAAACTGTAGTCTATGTGCCTGCCTCCTGTTTCCATAAACACATTTGTATTGAAAAGTTGTTTATGTCACTCTTGAGCTAATAGGGCAGAGCTAAATAGTTATGACAGAAATTGTGTAACGTACAAAGTCTAAATACATCCTACTACCTGGCCTTCATCAGGAGTTCTCTGCCTTCTATTCTAGTCACTTCATTTTACTGAAGAGAAATGGAGGGTCAAAGAACAGAAATTATTTGCTCAAAGTCCCCAGAGAGTTTGTGGGAAAGCTGAGGCCATTTGGAACTTAGGTCTCCAGGTGAGGAATCACCAAAATCCGTGTGTCCAAGGGATACACACAGGGAGGCCTGGCTGCAGTGCTCATTTCTGCCAGTTCTCCAAGTCCTTAGTCCCTGTGGTTACTGGCCACAGAAGCCCGTGGCTGTGCCTGCCCAAATCAGAGAACTGTTCGCTGCCTACAGCAGTATCGACCATGTATTTGCCACTGGGTGCCAGAAAGCATGAGCTGGGGCCTGGCATCTGATCCAGCACCAGGCATACAGAGGGCCCTCATTAAAATACTTGTTGGCCAAATGAACAGTCTCCCCTCCCCAAACGAAGATCTCAGCCCCACAGAGAACCTGGGAAATGGTGAGTGGCAAGGAACAACAGAGGCAGGGGGGTCTGGGCCAACCAAACCATGTGAGTTGATCAAAAAAGAAAAGGCAGGGTGAGTATAAATGACTAGCTGAGGCATCACTTTAATACAAGAAAAGACTGAGGACATAGTAGGGTGAGGGTAGGAAAAAGATTAGGGTAGTGGAGGCTTAAAAAATCCAAATTCCCTCTGAAAATATGGTAATCAGGAAAGCAAAAGAACAAACACATCAATCACATCATCTGTTAAGTTGTGTTTCAGAATATCTCACAAACCTAAGAATATAAGGATTACGACGAGGCCCCCATGGGACCCGAGGTTGAGACAGAAGTAGCCAATGGAGGAGAAAAGGGGGCTCTCAGGTCTTAAGAGCTCCAATCCCAGAAATCTCTAAGAAGTGGCTGCCCCTTCCAGAAGAAGATACTACCCTGTATTGAGCCTCTGACAAGGGGACAGTGAA
The DNA here is from genome assembly GCA_004027205.1 of Ctenodactylus gundi. NCBI lineage: Eukaryota > Metazoa > Chordata > Mammalia > Rodentia > Ctenodactylidae > Ctenodactylus > Ctenodactylus gundi. Next base: position 105,873 of record PVKB01003788.1, read on the forward strand.
ACAGAGAGGGCTCCACGGGTTCCACTTTGTGAGAAAGAGCAACAGTAGACTGTGGGAATCCACGTAAGGTCTGCAGGGAAGTCAGGTGGGATGAGTGGACTTGCAGGGATCTCAGAAAGAGCCCAGCACAACTCCCAGAAAGACAGAGGCCCATTAAGGAAAAAGCTGCTCCTAGCTGGATCTGGAGAACACAAGACGAGGGGAGAGAAGCTCCAGAAAGCAGAGGAGTCAGTGTTGCAGTTTGAATCTGAAGTATCCCCCAGAAGTCACGTTTGGAAGGTGACTGGATCATGGGCATTATACTCATCACTGGATCAGCGCACTGATGATTTCATGTGCCATTCGGGAGCAAGGACGGGTGGAAGGGATGGACCACGGGAGATGTGACCCAGAAGAATTGATTCTTGTCCCCAACTCCTCCCTTTGTTAGTAGCCACAAAGGCACAAAAGCACAGGGGCAGATCCTTGGAAAATGCCCTTTTCCTTTGGTCACATACAAAAGCCTTTGAAGAGCTTATTATTCAGTCCAGCTGGAAGTAATCAGAGGAGCCCCACTTTCCAGCATTGACTGGAGAGAGTTGGGGGTGTTCCTTCTGCCATCTTTCCTTTACTGGCATGTTCAGGAATGAGCCCACCCTGAAGTTCCTTCTCCATGTGCTTATGTATGAACCTCACAAATAAGTTTCTTTTCCTTTCTTTCTTGGGAAGAGTGTGTCATTTTTGGAAGTTGTGCCTTCCTGCTTATAAAAAATATAAAAATACATAAATACATAAGTGAATAAATAGTGGGCTTGGATAGGATGTAGCTCAGTGTGAAGTTCAATTTCCAGAACTGGAGAAAACAAATGAAGAATAAAGAAGGAAGTATTTTAATGCAGGCACCTGTGTCTTTAAAAAGCTTCTTTCCTGTCTCAGCTTTAAACATACATATATATGTATATAATGTTTTATAATATCATGTATGAATTTTATAAAAGAGCAAAGAAGAAATAGGCTCCTGAATTGTTGAGAAGCTCCTTGGTAACTATGCTGATCTAGGCAGGAAACCTGGGACTACACTCAGGTCCCCAGCTGCACCTTTCCCACACTCACATTCCTTTTCAAAGAAGACGAGAAAGAAGGAGCGATTCACTCCCATCCACGCCTGGCTCACACAGCTGGTAATGGTCCACTCAAGAGCAATAATCTCTGAAAGATAATTACTTTGAGGGGGAATTCTAACAGCAAATCTCCTCTGGTTAAAGTATAAGACGCTGCACTGGAGGCTCTCCCTGATGCCGCTCACTCCCCGGCTACTCTCCCTACTCCTTCTAGCTGGTGATGTCACTCTGAATGCCCATGACATCCTCTTCTGCTTCCCTGGACCTTGCTCCACCATCCCTTCTCCAGATCAGTGACCTTCAAAGCCACTTAAATATCATTTCTTCCCTGAAGTTTTTTTGGTTTTTTGGTTTTTTGGGGGGGTTTTTTGAGGCAGGGCTGGGATTACAGGCCTGCACCACCACTGAGGAATCAAATTCAGATACTTAGCACTTGACTTAGCACTTGCTAAGCAAGCACTTTAACCACTGAGCAATTCTTCCAGCCTCCTAAAGTTTTTTGGTACCCCATATATTGTCCCTTTTGGAGCCATTCAGTGCCCTGCTACTGTGTTACTGTGTCACTGGTATCTTTACTCTCCAGTCCACTGCAGATGCTCAACAACAATACCTGCAAAATGAACAAAGCACCTCATGAAAAGGCCTGAGAGAGGTAATGTGTTAGCGCAGCGGGCTGACAGCACAGAGCTCAGGCCACCAGCTCCAAGAGGGCAAAAGCTACCCAGCACCTTACGTGTTATACAGCACAATGTCGGGTTTCCAGATCTTCTCCACAGGGACATGCATGAACTCCACCCCCTCATAGTCAGAGGGGTTCCACTTCAGCTTGTAGTCATTCCAGATCTGGGGGGAAAGAGAGGACAGAGAAGGAGACAGCATGAGGACAAGCCTGCATCGTTGCTCTTGATACCACATCTTTGTTACTTTCCGCCCCTCCTGTAGGTCCGGTCCACCTCCATGCGGCTGGCCATGCTGCCCAATCCCCACGTGGAGCGCTGGGCTGAGTCTTGTTCCGTCAGCTCCAGCTCTCCAACAGCCATCTCTCCACACCTGTGGGCAAGCGTCGCCTTTCACCAATAAAATAGGAGCCATTAATTAGGGCTTTCTTGGGTCACTTTTAGTGCCCAGTCCAGCCTCTGGCACTTCTACTACCAGGTCCAGGTCCGTGCATTATCTCCTATTGCTTATGTCCCTTGAAATCACTCTCCAGGGGCTTTTACAGACAATCTCCCAACCAAGTCCCAACAAGAATGTACCATCCTACTCTGAAAGGGAAGGGAGCCATGATCCCACTGGGACTCAAGAAGTATTTGCAGAGAGCACTGGAGGGAAGGGAAGTGAGATCACAGAGGGAGTATTTGCCATTGTGCATGAGGTGGGCCACAGTGCCCGTCTGGCTTGCCACCCTTCTGTGTGTACTGGACACTCAGGTGGCTGAGCTGGGGAAAAAGTCATCACCAGGCCAGTGGGTCATGCATTACGTCTCTCAGCAGATCTGGGAAAAGCGTCCCTGGGACTGACATGCAGAAGTCAATTTAATTGGCCTTAATCTGAACAAGAAAATCCACTGTCCCTACCTTTACCCTACCAACAACACAACACATCTGATTCAGCCTTATGACAAGGATGGAAGGAAGTGGTCTCAGTGATCACCGTAGTTACCACCAACAGCCTGTGCCATTTGGTAGTGTGACTGTGGCTTGTCCATCTGTGACTAGAGGAGCCTCGCCTGGAGGCTCTTGCAGGCAAATGTAGAACAGAGAACGAACGGTGGCCCTGATCTAGCTGGGTCCTCCAAGGGAAGCCTCATCTCTGGGCCTTGCTTGGTTCGCGCAAGGCACATAAAGCAGTCACCACCAGGGGGCAGCAGTGCGTTAAGCCTGGTCACTTACTTGCTTGAGCCACAGGTTGGTCTCCATTATCTGGTTTACTTCATCCTAGAAAGGAAGATTAAAATGGACAGATGAAAGACAAAAAACAAAGATGGTTCTGGGAAAGAGCCCTCCAGAATCCCTGAACCCAGGCCACGCCTTGGGACTCTAGCACTCACCACCTTCACCAGCTGAGACATGGACACTTCAAACTGGATGATGACTGGGTTGGACACATTGGCCACAGGCCGGATGATCCCGTTGTAATCTTCAAACAGGTGCTCGAACAGGCGGTGCTCAGCCTCTGAGGCACTGGCCGCTGCAGAAAGAGGTCTTGTAAGTCCCTGGGGAAGCTGCCACTTATCCCTCCCATCAGGGACATCAATGTGGACACCAAACTTTCAGGATAGTCCTGCTTCTCAAGTTACAGACTGGAAAAATTAGTCCCCAAAAGAATAAGGATTCTATCAGGTCACACATTCAGTGGTAGTGAGCCTGTGCACTGAGGTCGGACAGACTTGATGCAAATCCTAACAAACGTGCAAATTGTGAGAGTTTAGGCTAGCGGCTTAATTTCTCTGAATTTCAGTTTCTTTATCTGTGAGAATGGGTCATAAATATACCTACCAGCCTCTAAGGTTGTTAGGGGTGTTTAGCTCAGTAAATCACAGCAGGAGCTCAAAAGTTACTAGCTAAAACAAAGAGAGCTGCCAGCTATCCTTCCCTTTGTTGTTACCATAGGGCAGAGGCAGGGTGTCAATGCTGCTAAAGGCAGTCAGCCACTCAAGGCTTCCACGACAGAAGGATTACCAGTCCAACCCCTGGGCCAAGCCCACTCAGGGTCACTCAGGCCCAGTGTTCTGCCTCCTGGCCTGTGGGAGACCAGAGCCCAGGAATGGAAGAAGGCCTTGCCCCTGTACCCAGGGTGTCTGTCTCCTGGGACAGCTGTCGAACCAGCAGGGAGCAGGACTGACCCAATCAGAAGAGGATAAGAGGGCATTCTTCCACCCAGATCCTGCAGAGATGTGGCCCTAAGCCTGCTTAGAAGCCCAGGGACCCTCCTGGCTCCGGTTTCTGCTGATGCTGCCTTCACACTGCGATCCAAGTCCCTCACCCGTCTGAAGCCCACCCCCCGCCCTCCAATCTCCTTTGTGCATAAGCCACACCCCAGCATAGAGAAGGCATCTTGGGTCAGCTGTGTGCGGCTTTCCCTACAGAAGGAAGGTTGGGCCGGGGAACCGCCGGGGAGGACAGACTCAACTCTTTCAGGCTTTAGAAGGGGGTTTTGCTCGGTGTCCACCCACACCCCTTCCCCGGACGAAAGGAGGGCCTTTCAACGACAGGCAGGAACGCCGCCGGCGCAAGGCGCGCGAAGTCCGGGCGGCCTCAGTCTGCGGGGCAGACACAGCGCTATGGCGCACGGCCCCAGCGCCCTGGCACACGCCAGGCACTGCCGGTAGCCTCGCCGAGGACCCGTCCCTCGGTATCTATCAGGCATCCCAAGCCAGCGGAGCAGCCTCGTGGCGGCGGGCCAGAGCTGGTTTTGTCTGAATAGGCTTTTTGGCGACCCCCTACTCCGGCTTTAGACGCGGACAGAAGAGAACAGAGACAAGAGGCTGGCGCGCCGCGTCCAGCCCGGTTCCAAAACGACAACCGCCCAGGGACAAGGTTCCCGCTCACTCCGGCCCCGGTTTTCCCAACTGTCTGTAAGACGGGGGCGGTGGGGGGTCCGCAGGCGTGCAAGCGCAGCCCCAGCCTCGCAGCCCGCGACGAGCCGGGCTGGGCTGGGACTGGACGCCGCGACCCCCGGGCGCCCTGGTGCGCCCCATCTCCGGAGCGCCGAGCGCAACGGAGGAAGGGCCCCGACACGCCGCGGGCGCCCGCCGGCCCGTCCCAGCGCCCTGCGCCCCCCGCGCCCCGAGCGCTGGTACCTGGCAGCATCGGCGGCAGCAGCAGCAGCAGCAGCAGCAGCACCGCGGGCGGCGAGAGCGGACGGGCGCCCATGGCGGGGACGGGCTGACGGGACCGCGCGGAGGCACGGCCGGAAGCGGGCGCGGACGCTGCCTCGTCCCGCGCGGCCCTCCGGTTCCGCGACGCGCACGGAGCCGGCGCCGCGAGCGCGGGGGGCGGGCGGGGCGGGGCGCGGCCGCGGGCCGCCCCTGCGCCCCGATGTTAGTCCCCACGGACGGCTGTGGAACCGAAGGAGCAGGACTGGCCCAGTCAGAAGAGGCGAAGTGGGACCGAACGTGTGCCTCGCTTCCGCGCTGTGTGCCGCCCTCTCGGGGCTGGGATTTGAGGCTCTTGAGTAACTGTTTAATATTTGAGCACGCTACTGGCCTTTTAGCTTTTGTTAGTCAAGCCCTTATGGTGTAGAGAGGGACGGAGGGGTTGGAGGCAGCGAGGCAGTGATGGCTGAGGCCGGGTGATGGCTTTGTTATGGCTTTTCTAGATTATTTTTGAAATGTCAGTGTAAAGCAAGAGAAAGAAAACATTGAAAATGAGGTGTGGAAGAGAAGCAGAGAGGGCACCATGCTGGCCTCCTGCGGATCCTACTTTGGCCCATTACTGGCTGCAACCCTGAGTGTCTTAGGGAGGGGCAGTGAACAGGCCCGAGTGCTCTGGGGTCCCTGGGCTCCCTGGCTGCCCCGTCGTGGACATAGGGGCACCTGAAGCCTCTCTTGATGTTTATGAGAGGAAGGAGTTGACCTTCATCACAGGTTAACTCTCTTCTTGGTGCTCAGCAAATGGTAGGACGCCTTTATTACTTCCAGAAAGGGCTGCTTACCCCTATTTAAACCAAACAAAAAGAGATGTTTTACAGGGCCCAGAAATGTTTGTAAGAATGAGGGCCCACCTCTCAGGCTTCATTCTTTTGGTGAAGTTTCCTTCATTTGGAAGGCATGGCCAATGACCTATTCAACAAAGGACTCGTGTCTGGCGTGAATAAAGAAGCCTCACAAGTAAACAGTAAGCAGTGATGGAAGGAGGGATCTTGGTGGCGTGCCGCACATGTTCTAAGATGGACTATCGTGACAAACATATGAAAGCTCACTGAATTGTACAGGATAAAATGGGTGAGTTGTGTGGTGTGTAGTCTATATACCTCAGTAAAAATTTCTGTTTAATCAGCAGTAAGGAAACTACAACCCATTTTTAAAACGAGCCAAGGAGATACACTTAATCGATGAGAATGCACAGAAAAAAATCACTAGTTCAACATCACTAGTCGTTAGGGAAATACAAATTAAAACTGGGCTGTTTGACCATTTCACCTCTCCTAGGATGGCTAAAATAGAGCAGATGGTGACAGTGCCAAGCACGGAGAAATGCACAGCGGCTGGGTCACTCACACTAGGAGTTGTAAAATGGTATTGCCACTCTAGAAAAGACTTCAAACATCTTGTAAAATTAAGCATCTTCTTGGCACATAACTCAGCAGTCGTACTGCTGTATATTCAGCTACAGAAATGAAAAATGTGGGCTGGGGGCATAGCTCAGCTATTTAGGCAAGGACAGGGCCCTGGGATTGATTTCCTAGCATCACATAAGCCAGCTATGGTGGCATATGCCTATAATTCTAGCACTTGGGAGGCTGAGGACTGCCATGAGTTTGAGGCCAGCCTGGGCTACATAGTGAATTCAGGACGAGTCACTGTCTCAGAAAAAGAAAAAAGAAAAAGAAAAGAAAAAGAAAAAAGAAAAAAAATTGCCCATTATCAATCCTGTAAGTGAATGTTTATAGTGGTTCTATTTGTAATTGATAAAAACTACAAAAAAGTCTAAACGTGCTTCACCATCCATAGGGTAGAAAACTGCTCAGCATACAAAGGGGTACACTATTAATACCTTCAACAATCTGAATAAATTTGATGAATCTCAGAGGCATTCGGCTGAATTAAGGAAGCCAGACGCCAAAGGTTGTGATGTTACTTACGTGGTATTCTTGAAGACACTGACCTACAATGATGGAGAAACGCCAAGTAGATGCCAGGGGGCTGGGGACATGTGACCATGAAAAAACAGAGGAAACTGTGCTGGGTAACAGATTTCTCTTGTGTCCTCATGGTGGTGTTGGAAACACAAATCTATACATAAATTAATTTCAGAAAATTACACATTTGAAAGTGAATTTTATTGTGTAATAATAAAAAACCCAGAATTCTTTAAAATGTTCTCCCCATTCCACAACTATGTTTTCTCTCATTCCACAAATATGTTAAGTGTGCCAGGCACTGTGGAAAAGACAGTATGTAAGAGGACCTGACCAGTGTGTGAGGGAGGCAGATCAGAACCAGCCATAATGTAAAGGCATAAGGTAGCCAGAATCATCAATCTCAGAGGAGAAGGCCACTCCTTTCAGGAGTGGGGGCCAGGGACAGCTGCTCAGAGGAGGGAACCTATGAGCTTGAAGAAAGAGGAAGAGCCATCTATGCATTCAACAAACATTTATTTTGCACCTGCTTTGTGCGAGTTCTGTCCCGGCTCTGGAGTAAACATGAAGGAGCAGGCTTCTGCTTTCCTGGAACACACAGTCTAGTGGGTGAGATGGGGGTGATGAGCGTGTCACCAAAAAGGACTTCGGGTAGTGGGGGGTCAAGGAAGGTGGCATGGTAATGGTGATCACTGGAGGCACTGCTTTGGAATGAGTGATTAGGCGTTGGTCCTGGAGCAGAGGACCATGAGAGTGGAACTCAGATTGATGCAACCATGAGAAAAGCTTGGGAAGCACAGAAATGGAGGAGGTTTGAACAGAAGATGGAGCAGATACAAAGGCTATGAGCTGGGAAGAATCTAGAAGTGTGAAAGGCTGGAAGTCAGCCAGTGAGCCAGGTGAACTAGAGAGACCAGGGGGTGGCTAAGGGTGAGATGGGAGAGATGCCAGGCTAGTGTGATCCCCCATCTTACGCCAGTGCCTGGTGTATGAAAGGAATAAAGGCTGGAATTAAACTGTGTGAACCCTCCTCTTGCTCGGGCTTCACAAGGCATTCAGAGAAGACAATGTAGGCCCCCTGTCCTGCACCACTCATGGCTGTGCCTGGTTTGGTGGAGTTGATAGGAAATGGTCACGTGTTTACTTAGTTGGTCATCTGTGAGCCAGAAGGAAGCAGCACATTGCCCACCTGACCACTCACATCACTTTGCCCCACAACCCAGGCAGTCCTGGACATACTGGGCCTCCTAGGACCCCTCAGAAGGAGTGTGAGTCTGGAACAGGGGGGGTAGGAAGAGCCCCACTGTGCCCAGGACACATACAAACACGAACACCCACAGGAAAAGCCGGTCGACCACCATGGCTACGTACTTCCAGTCCTCAATGACCTGCAGGCAGAGATAAAGGCTGGTTACAGGAGCCAAGTACAGAGGACTCTCCTTCCCTTGACTCAGGCCCTTGCCATTTGGCCAGGGCCCCTATAGGAACTGTTGACCAGTGTGACAAATTCTTAGACCCTGGCTAGCCTCAACAGGGCAACTCTGTGCCAGTGTTGGCACAACTCCACCCATCCTGCCCCTTCTGTGTTGCCCCAGGAACTTGGGTTGTACAGAAAAGTTAGGAATGTAAAGACTCATTAATACTGTTGTCCCTCAATATCCTCAGGGATTAATTTTAGGATCCTCTGTGGATAACCAGATCGAAAGATGCTACAAAGTCCTTTACATAAATGGTGTAATATTTGCTTATAACCTCTATAGTCTTCCGATATACTTTGAATTATTTCTAGATTATGTGCAATACCTAATACAATGCAAGTTGCATGTAAATAATTGTTATATTGTTTAGGAATAATAACAAGAAAGAAGTCCGTGCATGTTCAGTACAGGCACATTTTTTCCAACTATTTTGGACATGCAGTTGAATTCACAGATGCAAAACTTGCAGCTTTGTGGCTGGTTGGACCACATACTGTGATTCAAAAGCCAAGTCTGGTTATGAATAAAAGGGGATGAAGCCTGAGGATCACAAGGCCCCTTCCTTCCATTCCTACCCCATCCCTCTGCCTGTGCTACCTCTGCACAGGGGAAATTTTGGAATCCATGTCCTTTACTGGGGTAGGCCATGGGAGTATGCAGAAAAACCTGGAAGTCCTACTGTTTAATTTGTTCAATTCTATTCACAGCGGTGCCTGCTATTTCCTGTAATTAAGGCTCAGCCTCATCCTGCCCCATGACCTGGCTCTTTCTGGTAAATACTCTGTTGTCCTCTCAGGCCCTCCTGTGAGGTGTGACATTGGCTGCAGTTTGGCCGGCTTCCAGAGGTTTGCCACAGATGCGCCTTCCTCCTCTGCACTGGGGGAGATGGCCAGAGAGATACTGTGGGCCTAGTGTCCCGATCTCCCTCCCCCACCCCTGGTCAGAAAGGCTCAGCTGAGGCTCGGGAGCTGCAAATACAGGCAGCAACTGCAAGCTGATGTCAATGACCCATTTTTTCAGGGCCCCTTCAATGGTGTGTGTCTGTGGGATAAATCTGTGTCAGACAAGCGCCTATGCCCCCAACCCATCAGACAGGCATCTGCCTTAAGACACAGGTGTGACAGAGCTCTCACCTGGAGTCCTCAGCTTTTTGGGGTTTCTTTTTTGATAGCCTTAATTTCAAACATAGTGTGGGTGTAGGTATAGTTTCCCCTTTTACGTTTTTGCATTATTCACAGTGACCAGTTAACCACTAGGGAGGGTGACAGTGCTGAGGGTGGGAAGTACGGCTGGCTGTGCTAGGAGCCAGCATGCGCTGGAAGGAGAGACAGCTACATGTAACTACATGTGAGGAAGTCAATTCAACTACCATATGTTCCATGTGGGACAAGGCCCTGGGAGGGTTTAAGCATGACAGAAATATCTGGGTACAAAGCCCTGTGCCATCTGTGTGACCCCAAGCAAGTCAAGAAATGTCTCTGAGACTCACGTTCCCCATTGTAAAATGAGAATTCTAGTAAAAGCCACTTGGCAAGATTCCTGGGAGGATTTAAATTAATGTACGCTGGCTCCTGGCAGAGCACTGATGTGTGCTTAGGGCTTCATGAACACTAGTGAGTATACTAGCCGTGAGTCCTCCCTGGCTGCTTCCCTAGGGGCTTGTAATTAATTGAGCTAGAAGCAGCACGAAGCTGCTGGTGTTAAGGGATTGGTGAGGCCTTTAGAAGACTTCCCAGACTAGAATGTGTACACAAACCACCAGGAATCCGGTTTAAAATGCAGGTTTCTAGGTACCTCCCCCAGAGATTCTGGCTCAGTCAGAGTGGGTTGCCTCAAAGCTTATTTTGAAATGTTGTTTAGGTGCTTCTGATTTACCCAGCAGGACTCTATACTGCATGGTAATGTTTAGGAACCGATGAGCTTCGGGATACTGAACACTTGAAGGGTTTTACACTAAAAAATAGCATGATCCAGCTGGGTGTGATGGCGCCCATCTGTAAATCCCAGCACTCTGGAAGACTGAGGCAGGAGGGTTACACGTTTGAGCTCAGCCTGTGCAACTATTGACTTATCAAGATCCTGTCTCAAAAGGGGGGGGGGGTGCTTCTATCCCCCTGAAAGAGAATAGCATAAACAAATTAATCTTTTTTAGAAAGTGATACCTTGTACAGCTGTGCTTCATACTGGGCCGTGAAGGATCCCAGGGGTGCCTCGGAGGCTGCTGCAGATTCTGGGTCAGATAGCCAGGTTGGGACGGAGACTATTTTTCTAACAACCCTGAGTAGTAGGGTGCAGAAGACTAGCTCACACCCTACATTCCATTTGTTAGTGGTTCTCTTTTTTCTTAGCACTATGATTTTGGAGCTCTTCTGGTCTGTGCTTTTCTGCCCATGCTAACTAATGGGATGCAAGTAATTTCCCTTGAGAATGCAGCTAGTGAAAAGGAAACACAGATAGGTAAGAATGAGAAAATACCCTGTTTCATCTACACGTCTGAAAAGGGGAACACCACGTGGTGCCATAAAAGCCTGTCCAGAGAATCTGATCTGACTTGTGTGGAAACTTGTTCTGCCTGGCGAGAATGTGTAAAAATTTTAGCCATTACCTTCTTGTTCTGTGTTCAGTCATTATAAAATCACCCTTAGATGTTGTAGTGGCTTGGACTTGGTGTGCCCCCCAAAAGCCTCATGGTCCTATGGATACTGTGTAGGGTTGGGAGGTGGGGCCTGGCTGGAAGGGGCGGAGGCGTGGGCTGGTTCTGCCCCTCCCTCCCAGTCTCTCCCTGGTCCACCATGCTGTGAGGATCTCTGCCGCTGGAGCTGTGGCTCTGGCCCTGCCCCTACTCCAGCCCTGCCATGTGCTTCTACCATTTTCCAGCCACCCACCCATGAAACTGTAAGCTACAATAAATCATTCCTCCCTAAGTTGTGGATGTTTGGTACTGAGTCACAGCAAGGAGAAAGTAAGTAATACAGATGTGTTCCTCATCCAGAGGGTACCAAGCCTGGCTCTGTACCCACTGGGTTTCTCAGATGATCCTCAAAGGAGCCACTTGGGACATCCAAACTCGGGCACTCTGCTTTATCCTGTCAATGTGATTTTCAGTCACCTCACTTGATAATTCATTAGCTTGGTAGCAATATTCTAGTTGATGATTCTATACTCCTGACAGCTGTAAGTGCTTGGGTGGCACTTTCACAAGTAGGCAGAGGATAAAAATAGGTGCCTCTGGAGCCCCAGTCCACCAGCACTCCCTAAAGGCGACAGAGCTTTTTTTCAGCTCCCCGACAGCCTTCCACCTCAGGGCCTCTCCTCTCTGCCCTAGGGCTTTCTTCAGCACCAAGGCTGCTTGCTATGGCGCATGCAGAAAAGCTAATGTCCCAGGCGACTGCCAACCGTAGGGGATGGAAACTGAAGGGTAAATACTCCAGCATCCCTCCAGGGGTTCATCCGAGGGCTAATTTTCATTGGTTCGCAGAGTATTACCATTGGGAATAAGGGGAGCCCACCGCAATCTCCTGATCATTAATCCTACAGTGGTTTTCCTTGTTTCCTCACTTTTTCCCTGTGCTTCCCAGGGTCGCCTCACAAACTGCACCAAACCCCCATCTCATCTCTGGTTTGGGGAACTCAGAACAAACACAAAAAGATCACTGCTACTACCTTCTTCCCTTCACATGAAGCTAAAAGAAAATACATTTCAGTTGTGGATTCCTCGCTCAATGAATTTCAGAAGCCTCACATATGAATTAATACAGGAAATGGGAAACTGTGATTATATGAGTCCCTCCCTTCTACTGGGCAGGTGGGCAGGGGCTGGGCTAGCAACTTACACTGTGGTCCTGATCATCCCTTTTCATGTGCTGGGCAATGAAGCTGACACCCTCTATGGCTTCCTGCACGTCCTGCCGGAACCTTCCAGAAGACCTCAGCCGGAAATCCTTGGGCAGGCCTGCAGAGTGGGAGCCCACTGGAGACTTGGGAGCTGCAGGGGCAGGGTTCATGAAGTACATGGAGTTCCTGTAGAGGTTGGAAGCACTAGCAGGGCCCACAAGAGAGGTGGCAGTAGCCTCCATCTTGGTCAGATGCAACTGGCTGGGCTGAGGGGCCACAGCTGTGCTGCTGTCAAAACCAAGGCGCTTCATGAAGAGAAAGGTAGGCAGCTTGTGCAGGAAGCAGCGCTTGACCCAGGGGGCCATGGTGTGCGTGCTGGGTGTGCGGTGGTGGACGTTGAGCACGCACACGGTGGTGACGATAGAGAAAGTGACCAGCACCATGGTGAACATGAGGTACTTGCCAATGAGCGGCACGTCAAGGGAGGTGGGCGGCACAATCTTGGAGATAAGCAGCAGGAAGAACGTGAGTGCCAGCAGCACAGAGATACACAGCGTCATCTTCTCACCACAGTCAGATGGCAGGTAGAAGACAAGGATGGCCAGGGAGGTGATGAGCACGCAGGGGATGATGAGGTTGATGGTGTAGAAGAGCGGCTTGCGCTTGATGATGAAGTCATAGGTCACGTCCACATAGCTGGGGTCCTGGGGGTCCACCATCCTTCGTCCCGGCAGGGCCACTATGTCCCACTCGCCACTGGGAGTAAAGTCATCCATGCAGGCTGTGGGCGACATCAGGACCATGTCAATCTCTGTGTGGTCGTAGGTCCAGGAGCGAAACTTGAGGGTACAGTTCTGTTGGTCAAAAGGAAAGTGCTTCACCTCAATCTTGCAGGCACTCTTGTAGATGGCAGGGGGCAGCCACTCGATGCTGCCATTGGAGCGGACCACAACGTTGGTGTAGACAGATACCTCGTAGGTCCCATCAGCACTGGGCATGGAGGAGAACATGATGGAACCCATGTACAAAGCCTGGCCTATTCTTAGGACCCACCAAAGGGCCCCTGGTGACTATTTCCCACTAGTTACTCACCCAGCCTCCCCACCTGGATCAAAGCACCTGCTTCTCCTGGAAGCTAGCAGTAGTAGGAGTCCTACAATAGGACAATCTGGAGACCTCACATGCAGTGGCTCATCCAAGCCTCCCAGTAGTCCAGGGAGGTAGGATTTATTATTATCCCCACTTTACAGATAGAAAAACCAAGGCTCAGAAGAGTTAAATGCCACCTTCAAAGTCAGAAAACTGGTAAGTAGTGCAGTTGAGACTTGAATTCAGGTCTATCAAACCCTCAATTACACACTCATTTTTGTTTTTGTTGCCTAGGCTGAACTTCTGGGCTTAAGTAATCCTCCTGCTTCAGCCTCCTCAGTAGCTGGGACTATAGGCACCAATACCACTGTTTCCCGTTTCAGCTATGTACATTTAATCATTTCATGCTGGTATAATTACAGCTCAGGAAGAATGTCTCTAACTCCATTCACATACCTAGGATTTTTTTTAAAATTTTGATATAGTATCTGGCTATGATGCTCAGGCTGGCCTCAAATTACTAAGCTGAAGTAATCCTCCTGTCTCAGCCTCCCAGCAGCTGGGACTGTAGATGCATGTTGCCATAACCAGACTAAGATATTTGTACATGGTTAAGTCAGTGCTTCCAACACCCAACAATGGCGAGGGAACTGAAGCTCAAAAAACCAGAATGGAGGATGGCAAGGCACCGGACTGAGGCCAGAATGCTGTCCTCAGCTGGGCCTCCGAGTCAGACAAGGCCCTTTTCTTTCCTGGGGCCTCTAACTTCCAGTTTAACCTGGAGCTCTGGTTCTGATCAACTGTTTTCTTCTAGCCTGATGGCCTAGACACCTGGGTGAAGCATAGATGAGGCTCAGGGATAGATTTGGTGTCAATGACCCCCAAAAGCTGGGCCTGGCCCCCGCTAGACCCCACGTGCGCCCTGCCACTCACTTATTGTAAAGGACGATGTCAGGCAGCCACACACGCTTTGCGGGGATCCTCAGGATGTTCACGCCCTCGTACCGGGAGCTGTTCCAGGCCAGGCGGTAGTCAGTCCATCCCTGGGCAGATAAGCAAGGCCCTCTTAGTTGGAGGTCACTTGCCACCAAAGGGCAGCCCAGAGGAAACACTTTCTGGGCTGGAAACTCTCTGGGTCACTTACCTGTTTCAACCAGACGTTGGTGGTCATGACCTGTTCTCGCTCATTCTGGGGAGGGAAATAGAGTTGTAAGTTCATCAGGGAGGAGAGTCTTTAGTTTTTTATCCTGACAAAGGCTGAAGACCACCCTGGGCTCCATAGTGAGTTCAGGACCAGCATGATGGACTACAGAGTGAGACCCTGCCTCACAAGAAAGAAAGAAAGAAAAGAAAGAAAGAAAGAAAGAAAGAAAGAAAGAAAGAAAGAAAAGAAAGAAAAAAGGTTCTTTGTTCCAGCCAGTCTCCTAGACTGCTCAAAATCATTTCATACTGCTATTGTTTGGATCTGGAGTGTACCCCAAAAGCCTCATAGATTTGGATGTGGTGGGTTAACTGTGCAACTGTGTGTGTGAAAGGACAGATTCTTGGGGTTTGACCTGGGAAGACTGTGTCAACTTGTTGAGATTTGGGGTTGTCCAGAGCAGAGCTTTCCGGTGTGTAGGACAGGAAGTGGCGGAGGGGCAATCATCCTGGTGTGGGTGGCCCAACTGGCATTTTGAACTGAGTAGGGAGGAAGAAACATTGTTGCAGCCTCTTTCTGGAAAAGCTCTGACCTTGCTTTGAGTCTCCAGACATTGACTTGCTCCAGGCTTCCACTTCCCACTCAACTGCTGCTATTCACCATTTTAAAGCTATCTTTCAACAGCTTATAACATAAAAAGTACTCACCCCCAACCTCCTCATCCTTAGGAGAATGGTCTGCAACTAAACCTATCACTGGCGTTGAAGAGGTTGGGACCGCTGCTTCTCATGCATCTCTCATTTGCCTGCTTCTCTCCATCTGCACTGCTACCAACATCCATCCCTTGACAACTGCAGCCACCTCCTACTGGTCCGATCGGCCCGGCCTGCCTTTAGTCAATTCCTTACAGAACAACCAGGACGAACAACCCTTTAGGATTTTAACTTAGATCTCGTGGCTCTGTTCAAGTCCATCACTGCGTCCTCAGCTGGCCTAGGATCCTACCCAGACCCTAATAATCTGCTCCTACCACAACCTGCTAGCTCCATTGTTCCGTATCTCAACACGCTTTTATTTGCTCATTCCACTTCAACCACACTTGTCTCTTTACTCATGTCTCTACACACTCTGTTCCCTTTTCCTGGAAATTCGTGCAGACAACTTTCTCATTTTCTTCAAGTATATTAGAAACGTTATCTTATCACAGAAATAGTTCCCAAACTTCCTACATAAAATGGCACCCTTCCTCCTCCTCTCTCTTATACTGCCTTGTTTTTGGTTTTTTTTTTTTTTTTTTTTTTTTGCCACTACACAACGTGTAACTTTGTGTACTGTCACCACCTCCCACTAAAATCCAAAAACCTTACAAAAAGAAGATACCCACATCTCAAAGAGCAACCAGGAAATGTGTCAGGTACTTGATAATTATTTTTGGAGTGATTATATGAATTTTACTATCATAATATAATCTGTCACCTAACCCAATGCAAGCGCATCCTTTCTCACTGGCTGTGTCCCTTCTCCACACCACCAACACACATGCACACGTCTGTTTTCTCCTTTGCACTCAGAAAGAATGTTCTAAAGTTCCTGCCATTTCCCCCTTAATATTATTCCCATTTAGGTCATTGTTGTAGCTTCCTTCACATAGAAAATAAGAATTTAACTCCTTCACCAGTTCCCAACACCTTACTGACTTTTCAGTCTCTTCTCACTTCCTGGGCCTCCCTTGATTCTCTGCTCCAGCCCTCCAGCTTTCTTTAGTTCTCTGAACATGTCATGCTTTCAGTCTGGACCGTTTTTCCTGCCTCCTCTTTACCAAATGTCCAGGGTCCCATTTTTGGCTTGGTAGACACTTCTTCAAGGCAACTTTTGAACCCTCAACTAGATGAGTGTATCAGTATGACAGAGTTTAGCTGCTAGGAACAAAGAGCCTGAATATCACAGACATAAGCTGGTTTGTTGTTGTTGTTGTTTTGTTTTTGTTTTAAACATAGTCTCCCTAAATCACTGACTTGCTCAGGCTGGGGTCAACTTTGCCTTTCAGAGTGCTGAAGTTACAGGTGTATACCACTCTGCCAGCTTATAAGTATTTTAAATGATATTGAGACCATGGGTTGGCAAGTGGTTCTAAACTGAGGAGTGATGTAGCATAAAGAGGGCAGGAAATTCCAGGCAAAAAGAATAACCTGTACACAGGCACAGATTGCATTTTTAGGTTAAAGAATCTTATCTTAGAGGCAATATCAGGACCCTCAAAACTTAGGCAAATTCCTTAATTTACAGATATGGAAAAAAGATCAGATCTCAACAAAAGAGAGAGAGAGAGAGAGAGAGAGAGAGAGAGAGAGAGAATATAAGATTGGTCATCAGAGCCCAGGAAGGGAAGGAGGGGAGGAATGGGAATAAAGTAGTTGATGAGTATAGGGATGAAGCTGGAATAACTTCTTATGTTCTGCAGCACAGCAGGATAATTATGGCTGACAATGATTAATTGGATATTTCAAAATAGCTAATAGGATTTTGAATGTTCCCAACACAAAAAAAGATACGACTTAGATGTTAGATATGTCAATTACCCTGACCTGATCATTACACATTGTATACACTTATTAAATGTTACACTGTACCCCATTAATATAGTTATTCATGTCCAATAAAATATGTATTGATATATTATAATACTATAATCTTTTTAAAATAGAAAAAAAGAATACTCAAGATCTTGCTCAGAAATCTCTAGTTGCCCGATCCCCAGCCCTGTACAGCCTCAAATGGTTGTTCCTTTTTCTGAGACCTGGCAAAGCCACGGAAAACCCACTCAGTCTCCCGTCCCAACAGCCTCCACACCTACCACGCTGATGAGCTGCGCCAGGGACAGCTCCAGCTGGATGGAGACGAGCTGTGAGGAGCCGGTGGCCGGGCGGATCAGGTTGTTGTAGCGGGTTTTGTTCAGAAGGTCATCCATCAGCTTCTCCTCAGCATTGGCCAGGCGGCAATCCCCTGGGAAGTCACACAGTCAGACCTGCTGGGCCCACAGCCAGCTGACCCTCCCTGCAGCTGCAGCAGTGAAAGAAAGAGCTGGAAGGGCCGGGTAGCAGAGGCATCCTCAGCACTGACCGAAGCAGTTAAGATGCAGGCAGACCTGCCTCTCCTTGAACTAAACAGCCGCTCCGCTCTTTCCCTGGCACACCTCTTCTTCCTGCTCCCACTGACCATGAGGCCTCCCGGACTCCAGACCTTTGATTCCCTTGTTCCCTTGGTGCACTCCAGTGAGCACCCAGATGATTGACTCTCCTCTCCAAGTCCCTCAGTTTATCCTCCCCATCTCTACTCTCCAGATCACCTCCCTAACCCAGGCTGTTCCAGAAGCCTCCTCACTGCCAACTCCCACCTGCTCCTGCAATCCAAGTATCATGTGGTACCAGCGTGATCCTCCTGCAACACACTGGAACCTACCCCAGAAGCTCTCAGGGCTGAAGACTGAATTAAAATTTGAGTGTTAACTTGGCATTCAAGCCCTTTTGCTCCCAGAACTGGCGTATCTTTCTCAACCCCAATTTTCACCTGCCTCTCTACCTTGGCCGCAGACACCCTACACTGTGACCTACAGCTTGCCTTGCCCCATGTGGCCTTCACTGTCTCACTTCTTGAGCACTTCTTGACTCACTGAGCATGCTGTTTGCTCTGCGAGGATTGCCCCTAGCCAACCAGCCATCACATATGGGAATGTCTAGCTTGTGTCAGGCACTGTGCTTCATGCTGGGATGGTGGCAATTGAAAACCAGAAGCAGTTCGTGCTCCCAGAGAGTGCACAGTGCAGGAGCATTGTACTCAAATATGGGTCCAGGGGCAGAACTGGTACTTGGTAGTGTTCTCCCTAAGAATAAAATGTGACTGGGATGGGGTGGGGGAATTCTGAGACACTACATGGAGTAGTCAGCTGGGCCCAGGTGAGGTCCAGGGTCACAGTTGCATTCAGAACCAGCTCCGGGGAAGTCTCCTTTGAGCCCTCCGTACAGCCCAGATCTCTCACCTAGCGGTATTTGGGTCTTTGTCCCGGTTTCCTCATGTGTCTGGGAGTAAGGGGATTTGAGTTTGTGTCCTTTGTATTTCCAGAGAGAACATGTCAGGTGCAGGTGTGGGAGGTAGGAACTGGACAGAGGGAAACTCAGAGGCAGGTCAATGATACACGTGCAGGATTGAGGGGCTGACAGCGGGCAGGGGAAACTGGGAAACTGCTGGGGTAGAAAAGCATATGAGGAGATAGGGGAACAGGAGGCTGGAAAGAAAGGGTGGGATGCTAGCTGGAGGCTGCCTGGCTTACCAGCCCACCTGCCTCCACAGAGCTATTCAGCCAGTCTTACCAACCCTTTCCTACTTGGGTGAGCCCGGAGGGTCGAGAGCATGAGTCACCTCCATTGAGGTGACTCCTAGGGGGGTGCTGGGCAAACACATGACCACGGAGAACAGCTGCCACTCTGCCTACTCTGTGCACTTTCCAACTCGCTGCCTATCTAGAGCAGATGCAATATTTAGTGCCTTGTGAAGGATGCTCCTAGAGCACCTGCTGCCTGGTGTCCCTCCCCCACATTGCCCAGAAGAGGACCGTGTGGAGAACTGGCCTGGATTCTGAATACTCCTTCTTAAACTTGGGATCGGCTCTCCTAGACAGCTGCTTTAATAATCTAGAGGCCAGTTTGTAAGTCCCAGGCTATACCCAAGTTTCTCCCGCGGCCCATCAGAATATCTCTCTGGGCTGATCCTCCATTTCATAGAAAAGAACGTGGCTTGCCCACACCATCTGGATCACCTGGGTCAGAATCTACAGCTCCCAGCCTCCAGCCCTGCAGCACCGGGGAAGTCTGGATCTCACATCTCTGCCGCCCAGGAGGCTGGTCAAAATATATTCTCCAGAGTCCAGGGCTTCTCTGCAGACTGTGGGGACTCATAACCCAGCTCTCGGCCCACCCAATGTCATGCTTATCTCGCTCACCTTTGACCTGTCCTGCTTTTAAGGCATTTGTCCCAGCTGAGAAAACCATCTTAAGGACCAGCTATGAGCTTCAATTAGAGGTCCCAGAACCGTACACCATTTACCCAATCTTTTATTACCTTTTTTTTTTTTTTTTTTTTTTTGAGTCAGGGTCTCATTGTATAGCCCAGGCTGGTCCTGAACTCACTATGGAGCCCAGGCTGGCCTCAGACTCACAGCAATCCTCCTATCTCAGCCTCCTGAGTGCTGGGATTACAGGCATGCACCACCATGCCTCAGTTTATGTAGTGCCGGGAATCAAACTCAGGTGTTTTGTAATTAACTAAGAGCTTGCTAGGCAAGCACTTTAGCTGCTGAGCCATTCCTCCAGCTCTCAATCTTCTATTTATTAACTGGGAAAACTGAGACCAAAGAGGGAAGGAACTTATGACACCCCACCCACCACAAGCAAGTCAGATACCCGTGTCTAGAAGCCTCTTTCAGACAGAGGTCCTCCTCTGACCCCTGCGACTTCTTCAGTACCCTTATCAACTGCCCTCATGAGGCTGCCCTTGCAGAGGCCATAAGTGGTATTGCAAGAGCAGGGGAAGGGGTGCCATGCTTGTGCCTGTGCGTGTACTGTTGAGTGTAGGCAGGACACTGGGGGAGGTTACTGCTATGGGCTGGAAATGCATTTCCCGCACAAAGAAGTGTATGTGTGTGTGGGGGGGGGGGGGGGGGGGAACCAGAACAGCACATATTTAGGTTTACCAATCTGCTGCCTAATGCCTGTAAGACCGGCCAGGTTCAAACGACAAAGGACAGGCCTTTTTCCCAACCAACTACCTGGTGGCTTCTCCAGAATGGGTGGAAACTTCTTGCAGCTCAATTGTGGACCCCATCCAAAGCATCAGCTCACACGGTTAAGCTGGGAAGTTACCACTAGAGGTCAGTCGTGACCCAGTGATTCTGATAAGAAGTGGGCCCATTAGCCTCCGTAGGATCTCGCCTTTGGAGGCTTTCTTTGAAAAGGGGGGTTTAGAATTTTAGAGGCAGCCATGTCTGGAATTCTAAACCATATGTGTACAATCTGAAAAAGTGTATTTGATACAAAAATGGAAAGACATTATTTTGGAACACTGCAGAAAGTTAACCATACAAATTGAAACCTGGAAAGCAGGGATTGTCAAATTCATGGAAAGGGGTGTTCCTAAGGAAGGAAATACAAAATGCGTGTTTATTTGAGTGGATTTTTACAGGGTGGTCTTGTACTCACTATATAGCCCTAGCTGGCCTTGAACTCCTAGCAGCCTTCCAAGGGCTGGATGCTGGGATCACAGGCATATGTGGTGATGGGGAATCAAACCTAGGTCCTTGCACTTGCTAGGCAAGTGCTCTAACCGCAAGAGCCATGCCTTCAGCAGCAGCTGTGTTTTTTTTTTTTTTTTTTAAGTTGAGAGCTTATCTTTTACCATGAGCTCCTGTACACTATCTATGCTTTTCCATCTAGGGGAATAAAAGCAGATTCTCAGGCTCCATTTTCCAGGGAGTTTGATTCCTTGAGATCCAAGAACCTGTGCTGGGTGACCCAGGCTGCCCCATGGGACCACAGTTAGGAAACATTCCAGCTGGCTGCCACCTGGTGGTAGTGAGGGACGAGATGAAGGCAGGGCACGTATCTTCACTGCACAGATGAACCAAGGCGCTGAGCTATGCCTGCACACACAACGTACCGAGGCTATGAGAGTTCCATTTCCTTACAGGAACCTTGGACCACCTCCCCCCAGCCCCATTTGTCTGTGTCTCTGTCTGAGACAGACATAACCTTGGATCACTAGCCTGACTGGCGCCCAAGAGCCAGGCTTGGGAGCTGAAAGCGTCCTTGGAACTCAGGCGGGCCAAGTGAGCCCCAGGGAAGCGATCCGTGTGCCCCTGAACGCTGGCTTGAGAAGGGCCGACCGGGTCTGTGCTCAGGTGGCCACTTCAACAGCCGGGTTCTCAGCTAAAAATAAAATGCATTACTTGGGAACTTTAACCCCAAAGTGCTAAAGATTCCGGTACCCACAATTTGGGACAGTTCTCACCCTTTTGGGCGAAGTCTGCTCATGGCTACAGCAGTGGTGTTGGGTAGGCCTTTCTCTAAGGCAGAGCGGCAGGTTTGTGTTCAGTATTTCCACCGCTCAGCTTGCAGACCCGCGCTGTATTCACTCGTCAAGAAAGTCACCTCTGCTGCCTGCAGAGTCGAGGCCACCCAGCCAGCAGCCCTCCCCAAAGACAGCACCAAGAGTGCCACTGGCTGGGCCAAGAGGGAGCCTTCACCCCAAACCTCCAGACCCACCCCACCCTCCCGGGCCCGCCCCCCGCCGCCTCGGGAGTGGGCTCGGCCCCGCCCACACCCTCTTCTGGCCGGGACCACCTAGGGCCACTCCTTACCGTAACGTCCCCTCCTGGGTACACTCCGTGCCCTCTGCCCAGGGGCCAGTCCAGCCCGAACCAGCCCAAGTCAGGGGCCCCTCCTCCTTCCCCGGAAAGAAGACTCACCGCGCCCGACTAAGGCCACCGTGAAGACAAGGACCAGCGGGTGCGCGCTTCTCATGGTGGGCAAAGTCCGAGAAGGCAGCGGCCGCGAGCTCCGCTGTGGGTCAGCCGTACGCAGGTCCTGGTTCCGAGGTCTGCTGTGCGGCCGCGGCGGGCACTAGGACCAAGCGGAGAGCCCCGCGCGCCCCGCGTGCGCGGCAGCTGTGAGCTCGGCCCCTCGGGACGGCGGGCCCGGGGGTTCAAGGCTGCATGCTGAGGGTCCCCGAAGGCCGGCCTGGCCCTTCCCTGCTCTGAGGCACTTAGGAAAAGCGCGTGGCATTTGGGAGGACGACATGCTCAGGGTCCGCTTACTTAGCTTGGGGACTGGGGAAGGGCACAGAGGTGCAGGGCGAGGACAGACCCCGAGCGCGCCGCCCCCGCCCCACCCCCGCCTCCGCCGCAGCTCAGGTGACACAGAGCGCGCGCACTTCCCAGGCCCAGGGCCCTACCCTGCTTCTGGGACCAGCGACTCCCTTGGAGGGCGCAGCCCGCCCTGGCCCGGGCTGGCGCTGGCGCTGGGCTGGGCGTCCCGACCTGCTCCATCTCTGCGGCCCCACGCCTCCTCCTGCCCCGTCTGGACCCCGAGGCAAACCTCTGGGGGACTCAGAGCTGGGCTTTCCTATTGCTTCGCTTCGATTTCTTTTTGCTATCACCCGACATGTTGATGTGTGATCTCTTTAAAAACAAACTATAACAAAACTGTCGAAATGGTGCCGATTTCCCCTTGGCGAGGGATGGTTTGGGAAATGTAGGCTTGAGGCACTGTATTCAAACTGCAGCAGGGATGGATGAGATGTATAAAGTAAATTTGCAAAAGACTTAGAAGCCTACAAATAAGAGTATCGTCTTCATGAACCAAAACCAACCAAAAAAAAAAAAAAAAATGCCAAGGGCTAGGGGCCGAGGCCTGAGGCCTGCTGTTTTCTGGAAACAAAGGCAGTGGCAGGTCCTTTGGAGTAAAGGGAGAGGACCCACTGAAAACCTCTTGGATTGACTGTACCCCAAAACTTGAAAGGAGCCTAGTGCTACTTAGCCTAGTGCCTTGGCTTTCCATGGTGTGTATCATGCCCGTGAAGACGCCGTAAGGCCTGCAGGGAACAGCTGAACCACCAGCAATCAATAAGCAAAGGCGGGGAGTAGAAAGGGGGTGGCATCCACCGAGCATAAGTGACACTAGATGGGATGGATGTGCTCAGAGAATGGTGGGGACGTGTCAGAGGGACACAGGAGGTGCCTTAAAGAGGATCCGGTGGCTCAATCTGGAATAATAGGAGCATTAATCTACACACTGGTTATGATGCATTTTAATTCATTAAAATAAGAAAATATAAATCTATATTAAAGTTAACAGTAGAAGTTAATTTAATAGGATTTCAATGTACCGCCACACAAAATGCTTAAAAGGGGAAGACGAGGTAAGTATACAGAGAAGCCTGGCTACCTCCACCTGTGGTTGGATGAATAATGCTGCTCTCACCACCCCCAAGGATATCAATCCTAATCCAAGATCTGTGAAAGTTGCCTTATACAACCAAAGGGATTCTGCATATGTGGTTATGAGAGTATCCTGGATTGGGAGTGAGTTAATCAGAGGGGTCAATTTATAAAGGGGAGAGGATCAGAGAGAGAAAACAAGATGTGGAGATGGAAGGCGTGATGGGGCTATAAGCCAAGGAGTGCCAAGGCAGCCTTTAGGAGCTGGAGATTCTCCCCTCCAGAAGGCGTCAGTCCTATCAGTGTCTTGATCGTCTGCTCCATAAGACTTCTGGACTGTTAAAGGGAAAAAACTAAGCTGTTTTGAGCCAGTACATCTGTACTCAGCCGTTATGGAAGTAACAGGAAACTAATATACCACCGTAGCCAAGTGAGCAAAACTAACATCACCAGAAATGGGGGAAATCAAAACTGGGAACCATCTGATAGGATACAATAGGAAGGACATAGAACTACTTCTGTGATATTCCTGCCAAAGATATGTCCTCAGTCTAGTCATGAGCCTACCTCAGACAAATCTAGGTGAAGAAATCTACAAAATAGCTGTTTTTTAGATGTCAAAATTGTAAAAGCTACAAAAAGACTCAAGAACTGTTCCAAATTGAAGGAGATCCAAGGGATATAGCAATTAAACGCAACAAGTCATTCTGAAAGCTGCACAAGACATTACATGGACAAGTGGCAAAACTTGAACGGGGTCTAAAGATCAGATGTATGAATGCTAGTGTTGAAATCTTTATTTTTTATATAGGAGATTATCTTTGTTTTAGGTAATGCACATTAAAATATTCAGAGGTAATGGGAATGCATCGTGGTATAAACATATTTCCAAATGATGGAGGGGACTAAGCTCTCTTGTGATACTTGAAACTTTTTTGTGAATTTGAAATTTACAAAAAAAGAAAAAGAAAAAGAAAATGAGCCTACAAACCAAGATTTGAATGCATATGAAACAATCAAAGGCTAAGAAAGGTAGCCAATAAAATAATCAGTGAATTCATTCCTGATATGCTTCTATAGGAGCTTGACAAATATTTTTAAATAAAAGGAAAAGAAATACCAAATATTTATTGAGGAAAAGTATAATCTTGGCACAGACTGGATGAAGGGTACACAAGAAAAGTGTATTATAGACCAATCTGCCTTCTGGGTCTTTAACATGGGAGGTAACATTAAGCAGGGCTAGTGCCTGGTCTCAGAGCTTGGCAGTCTGTATTTTATTCTGGTGCCATTGCTTACATTCTCTGTGACCTTGAGAAAATTATTTGACTGTTCTATTCTTTAATTCCTTCATAAAGGGTGAAAAGAACCAGGATGAAGCAAAATAATACATGAAAATCACCTTGCTGGATCTGAAACATGTGAAACCTAAAAATATGATGTCTTATTACCTGTTATGAACAGGTAATAATTATGGATTCTAAAATTCTAACAGAAGCTGGAGAAACAGCACAGCAGTTAGAGTGCTTGACTCACAAGTGTAGGGCCTGGTGTTCTGTTTCCTAGCACTACATAAGCCAGGCCTGTAGTCCCAGCACTGGGA
This sequence comes from Ctenodactylus gundi, assembly GCA_004027205.1. Classification (NCBI taxonomy): domain Eukaryota; kingdom Metazoa; phylum Chordata; class Mammalia; order Rodentia; family Ctenodactylidae; genus Ctenodactylus; species Ctenodactylus gundi. The sequence goes on from PVKB01003788.1 coordinate 130,906, forward strand.
AGGCCGAGGCAGGAGGATTGCAGTAAGTTCAGGACCAGCCTGGACCGCAAAGTGAGAACTGTTTCAAAAGAAATAAATAAGTAAATATTAAATAAATAAAAGTATAAATCAAATAATATGAAGTTGAATATAGCAGTGCACACACAAAACAACGTATCATGATATAATAGGTTTTATTATAAAGATGAGCCAATATCAGATAACTCATTCATTCAATACACTTCTTTAACAATTAAACATTGAGTGAAATCTTTGAGTAATCTAGCTTCCTTAATGTACTAAACTTGTAGCAATGATCACACTGAATATAAAATTTCAGAAGGAATTCCCATCGAAGTCAAGACTTAGGCAAGGATTCCTATTGCTATTTTTATTCGCCATTGCCCTGGAGGTCCCAGGCAACATGTTAAAACAAATGAACTTGTCATTTCCTTTAAGCCACAGCTGCCTAATATCAGAAATAAATATGATTAAACATATAAAAGAAAGAAATAAAGATAATAAAGTTTAGGAATTTGAAAGGAAAATTACTTATATTTACAGACAATATGGCTGTCCCTGTAGTAAATTTAAGGGGCAAGTAATCCAGCAAGGAAATTATTAGGACTTGTCAGAGAGTAGCAAGATCGCTGAATTCCAGCCAATGGTAAAAAAAAATTAGTATTCCTATACAATGGTAGTAACAAATTAGGAAATATAATAGAAAATAGGATCTATTCACAATAGCACAGAAATCTAAGAATGTATTAAGCACAGGTAGATGCACTAGACTTCTCATGAAGACTAATGTATGCCTCAATGTGTCCCCCCAAAAATTCATATATTGAAATGTAATTGACAATGTGATATTAAGAGGTGAGGCCTTGGGGTCAGGGGCATAGCTTGGGGGTTAAAGCACTTGCCTAGGTAGCACAAGGCCCGAGGTTCTATCTCCCAGCATCACATACTAGCTGGGTGTGGTGGTGCAAGTGTGTAATCTCAGCACTCTGGAGCCTTGAGGCATGAGAATTGCTGTGAGTTCTAGGCCAGTCTGAGCTACATAGTGAGTTCAGGATCAGCCTGGAATACAGAGTAGCCCCTGTCTCCAAAAATAAACAAATAAATATTTTTTTAAAAGTGCTTGACATGAGGGTGAGTCTATTCTTTCCATTCCCTCTATGTCTATAAGGACACAGCATTTGGCCATTTGGGCAAAAGCATTATTCAAGTTCCATCTTGGAAGCAGAGGCTAGATCTGCTGGTACCTTGCTCTGCAAATCCCCAGTCTCCAGAACTTTAAGAAAATAAATTTCTATTGTTTACAAATTTCCCCATCTCAAGTATTTTTTTAGAGCACTACAAATGAACCAAGACAAATATAAAAATTATTCAGGATGAACTGACTGAAAGGAGATATGTGCTACACATATAAGTAAGTCTTAATATTATAAATATTTCTCACCAAATTATTCTATGAATTCAGTTCAATTCCTACACAAATCCCAGTAGAATTTTTTCATGAATGTAATAGGTTGATCCTAAAATCCATATAGAAATCAAGGAATAAAGAATAACATAGGACCTGGGATGTAGTATAGGTTTAGAACATTTGCTTGGCATGCATGAGGCCCTAGTTTGCTCCACAGTACCACAAGAAAAGGAAGAAAGAGACAAAGGAAATGCCCCAAATTCTTGTCTTACGATCTGCTTCTAGGGGAACCCAAATAAATATATTTTAAAAGAACAAAGATGACATAAGAGTAATGGAGACTGGACCTTGCTAAGATTATAATGCCATAGAAATGAAGACAGCAAAATGCTTTTATGGAGACTGACAAATAGATGTCCGGAAGAAGGCAAAAATCTAGCAAGAAACCCTTGATATGGAAACTTGAAATGAGATCAAGTTGCTTTGTAGATCACTGGGGAAGAAGCAGAATATTCTGTAAATAGTATTGGGACAACTGATTGTCCATATAGAAGGTAAACAAAATCAGATCTGTAGGTCACATTATATAAAAATAAAATCTAGTTTGATTAAGGATCTAATTATAAAAAGCAAAACTCTATAAGCTTTTTATTTACTTATTTATTTATGTCTTAGTAACAGGGTCTTGCTCTGTAGTCCAGGATGGTCCTGAACTTACCATGTAGTTCAGGCACTGTAGTTCTGCCTCCGCCTCCCAAGTACTGGGATTATAGGCACGTGCCACCATGTCCAGTTAATTTTTTTTTTTTTTTTTGAGACAGGTTCTCTCTCTATAACCCAAGCTGGTCCTGAACTCACTATGGAGCCCAGGCTGGCCTTGGACTCACAGCCATCCTCCTGTCTCAGCCTCCCAAGTGCTGGGATTACAGGAGTATGCCACCAAGCCTGGCATATGTAGTACTGGGGAATTAAACTTAGGCACTTAGCATTTGCTAGGCAATCACTTTAACTGCTGTGCCATTCCTCCAGTCCCATGCCTGGCTAATTTTTATCAGCTGCTGGAGGGATCGAACCCAGGGCCTGTGCATTTTAGGCAAGCACTCTAACCACTGAACTACTCTAAAAGCTTTTGGACAAAAATTTGGACGATAGTATTATGACTAGGGTAGTGGTTGTGCTACTTTGGCAGAGTGTGACAGAAGGGGTGGTTTACAGAACAAGGTTTAATTCTCATAGTTCTGGAAGCTGGAAGTCTGAAAACAGGCTTCCAGTGTGGTAGGTATATCTTGGTGAGAACTTTCCTCCTGCTTCACAAAGGGCTGCTCTTTATTGCAGCTGGAGAGCAGAGAAAGCGAAAAAAGCAAACTCTTCTGAGCGCTTCTAATCAGGACACTGATCCCACTGTGAGGGCTCCACCCTCATCACCTGCTCTTATGCCAACGGCCTCACTTCATTACAAAACCGCACGATTACTCCATTAGGTCAGGGGTTAATATTGCAACATATGAATTTTGTAGGGACATGAACATTTAGTCTATAGCAGGTAGAAAGTAATTTCTTTTAAAAATGCTAAAAGTATAGTATAAAAATGGTAATAGATTTGACCTCTACACTTCTTGAGAGCTTTTTTTGGAGATTCTAGCAGGCGAGCCCAGCTACTCATGTATGCTTGACTGCAGAATGATCCTCCTCTAGAGAAGATTGTCCTCTTTGACCCAACACGCAGCTTTGAGATGGACGCACATGGAGCAGTGAGGGAGGAAGGGGACACCCGCCTAGCCAACCAGATCAGCTGAATTGACCCTGGTGATCAGTGGGGTGCCAGATGTTGCAGTCATATCGCCCTCATATCCGATTTATATGCTTCTTAAACTATCAATGAAACATACCACAAAATTGAAAGAGAAACTATAGGTTAAGAGAAGATTTGCAATTCATATACCTAAACAAAGAATAAATATCCTAAGAAATTCCCATAAACATCAATATTTTAAGAAGTCAACCAACCAAAAAGAGAAGTGAACAAATGATATTAACATATAATTCCAAGAGAAAACTTGAATGGCCTACAAACAAGGGAAAACAGTGCTTAAACTCAACAGGAACGAGAGAAATGTAAACAGAAAAGACAATGCTATACTATTTCATAGTATTTCGAAAGCCCTATGTTATTATAAGGGTGTGGAAGAATAAGATGCCCATAAACTGTTTCTAAGGACAGAAACTGGCCTTGCCAATGTGGGGAGAAAGCTGGCACTGAAGATACTTGGGCCAAGTGCTCAGCGTTTCTGTTTCTGGGAGTGCACCCTAGAGAGACCCACATACACAGTGATGTGCCGAGTCATTTGTGCGCAGCAGTGAAAAGTGGGGAACAACCTAACTGTCCATCAATAGGACAGGGAGGAGGACCCAGAGCAGGGACCAAACTGGCCCTTGGACGACTTTTGCTTGGCCTAGAAATCATGAAGAACTTTTTTTTTTACATTGTTAAAGAGCTGGAAAACCAAAACAAGCTAAAATATAAAAGTAAACAGAAGAACGTACAACGGAGACTCTTCCCAAAGCCTCAAATATTTACTCTCTGGCTTTGGACACAAAAGGTTTGCTGGCCTAGATCTAGAGCCATGTGGATGAACTTGAATAAATAAATCTATCTAAGAAGAGTAGAAAGCACAAAGTATGTATTAAACTTGGGCTGGAGGAATGGCACAGTGGTAAAGCTTTGGGTTCGATTCCCCAGCACCACAAAGAGCTGGGCATGGTGGCACTCACCTGTAATCCCAGCACTCAGAAGGCTGAGGCAGGCAGATTGTCCAGAGTCCAAGGCTAGACTGAGCTACCCCAGTGAGTTCAGGGCCAGGCTGGGCTACAGAGCAAGACCCTGTCTCAAAAAAGGTGTATATTAAATTATTACACATATGAACATGTACATATGAGCTAACATTGGAAACCATAAGCTGTAGGACTTTAAGAGTCCCCCAAGAAGCCAGGTGTGGTGGCCTATGTCTACGGTCCCAGCACTTTGGAAGCTAAATGCAGGATGGTCACTAGTGCAAGCCTTCCCACAGGACTTAGCAAGACTGACTGTAAATTTAAAAGCAGTGGTGGTGAGGGAGGGGGAGTTGCGGGCATTGTAGCTCAGTGATAAGGGCCTGTGTTCCTTTCTCGTACTGTAAAAAGTCACCCAAGAGTAACAATTTCTTTTCATTCTTTTCTTTCTTTGTTTCTCTTTCTTCCTTTGGACAGGGTCTCTCTCTATAGCCCAGGCTGCTCCTTGGACTCATGACAATTCTCCTGCCTCAACCTCCCAAGTGCTGGGATCACAGGCATGTGTCAACACACCTGGCTTCATGTGGTGCTGGGGAACGGAACTCTGGGCCTTATGCTTGCAAGGCAAACCCTTTAACCATTGTGCCATTCTTCCAGCCCAAAGAGTAATAATTTCTAAATTCAGATAACTGCTACCTCTGGGGACAAGAAAAAAATTTTTGGATAGAGGTTCTGGATGTTTTATTTGTATTTAAAATGTTTCACTTCATAAAACAAGAAAAGATGTGGAGCAAACAAGACTGAACATGAGTTTTGATAACAATGGCATTCATTTTGAAATTTTCTGTGGATATATATAAACTTGTAATAAAACATTTTTAAAGGGGCACCTAGGTGGCATCGTGCCCAGAAAGATATTATCTATGAAGACAGGTAAGCACGTGCCCTGCGTAGCGCCTGCTCCCTCGGTTGACCTGGCTTGGCCCCAGCTGCAGGCTGTGCAGTTGTCCATGGCCAGACAGACAGTCTGTTGCCCTGACCTGGGGCTCTGCCCATGGCTGGGTGCTCTTTCTGCAGCTGCCTTGGCAATGGGAGAAGTCGGCTGGCTCAGCAGCTGAGGTCAGGCTGCAGCTGTGCTGGCTGGATAGGACGTAGTGGTGGCCTGGGATCTGACATAACCTACAGCAGGAGCCAGAGCCTGGCTTCTTCATTTGTAGACTCACATGCTAGATTTCCTGGTCTCCCAGGATTCATCCAGCTCTGCTCTCCTGGGTCCTTGAGGCCTGCAGTTCTTAAGCCTGTGGGAGATACGTGGGCTTCAGCCTCTCCGAGCAAGGTAACCAAGGCTGAGCAGAATCATTCTCTAAATATTTTGGCGTATTGCTCTCATCCTGAACTTCTTTATCCTTCTTCTCCAGTCAGTACTGGTTTCTCTTGTGGAGAAGCCTCAGAGGGAAAGAGTTGGCCAAAGAGAAACTTATATGAAATGTGGAAGGCAGAAGGGAAGAGGCAGCCATTGCTGTCTGCAGGCATGATGGGCATGAAGGTGAGTGGATCTCAGCATCCCCTCTCTCCGTCCTTTCCAGGTGCTCACCCCAGACTCACTACCAGGCATGCTGCGGCAGCCAGACACAGGTGTGGGAGTCCCACAAACCTCTTCAAGAGCCTTCAGTAACCTACTTTATGGCTGTGAGACAATTAGCAAGTTCTCCATCTTATGGGGTTAACAGATACACTGGAAATTTGGGAGTTAAAAAGTAGACCTGTGGAGTTAAGGAAACATTCTTGGAAATAGTAAGAAATCAGTTGAGTCTTCAAAGACTTTGTGGCCAGCAGGAGGTACCACGAGGCCAGAGCCAAGAAAAACAAAGATCATTAAGACCAAACTCACCAAGACAGGAGAGTGATCTTCCCTACTTCAAAGCCCAGTTGGGAACTTTCCCAGATAATAAGGTGCAAATTCCAGGCAAGACACAAACACATGTATAAAATAGTCACTGAAGTAATCTAGGGTTATCTTTATTTTATTAGCACAGAAACATTATACTCTGAGGTGGAGACTTAGATGGTGATGAAACACTCATCACATGAAAAAGATGTGACAAAGAAAAGCTCAAGTGCGACTGAAACTCCATCTCTTCATGCAATAACATCAGGAGACTGGGTCTCTGCCTACTTTGCAGAACCCCTAAAAACTGTGAACGTTTGTTTTTGGTTGGGTCACTTGGGATTCCTGTCTCCCATAGCTTGTTTTTGGAGCATAAGAACCAAAATTTTTATCCGGTGTCAAGTTGCTTCTGTCTGGTTCTCATAGGAAGCGCAAGAACCCATGCAGTTGGTAAGAGCTGGACACAACGCAGCTTCTCGGATTGACTGACTGCTGACCCCGTCTTTGATTCTTCAGGGCCCTTCCTTCATCTTTGCTTTCTCACACTCATGTAAGGTCTAATTCCTAGAATGAACTACTCAGTCCATATCACAGCACCAAGCGCTTTAACTGCTGAGCCATTCCTCCCGTCCTGATTTTTTTTTTTTTTCAGAAAAGCCAGCATAAAGCGTTTTTACTGTTACTAGAAGCTCTCGCGCGGTGGAGCAAGGTGGGGTGAAGGAATGGGCACCTCAGCACCGCAGAGCAGTAAAGGGTGAGAAGGGCCTGAGGGAAGAAAAGCCAAGAACCTGAGTGATCAGCAGAGAGGACTAAGTATTAGAAAACAGGAACTGGTGAGTGCGGTGACCAGCATCATCCTCTTAGGACTCAAGGATCTGACCAGGGAACCAAGCGGCTGGAAAGTGGGTGCTGGGGACCTGGGGAGGCACACCCGAAGGCTGGAGCATCCCTGGAGGTTCCACTTGTCAGGAAGGACAATCCCTCTCACCCACCCCATGGCCACTGCCCTGACGGCTGAGTCTGTGTTTCCAGCTGAGCGTGGTGGGGCTGCTGCCCTTCCACTGAGCCACAGGCAATGGCTATGCCAGGCAGACCTCGGCCACTGCAGGGACTTGAGTCTCCCTGCCTGCTCCGTTCACACCTACTTTCCAAAGTGTTTTTCCATCACTTAGCGCTAAGAATCATTGTCGTAATCATTGTCTTTTTTCTGTGTAAATGATTGTTCAAGAGAGGAAAGCAGCACCTAAGCCAGTGACAGCTCCTCACCAGGCAGCCCCGGCGAATGCTCAGCCCCATCCCTGCTGGCTGCACACTGAGGCTTCTGTGTGGTTGAGGTCCTCACCAACATCAGACAGGTTAATCAAGAATAGTTCTCGGTAGTTTCTTTTTTGTTTTCATTTATAATTTACAAAATTGATTCACATGTTAGTATTCGAAGGGGGAAAAAGAAAAAGACTCAAGGATCCGTCATTCTGGCTGGGCTTTCCACTGGATGGCCAGCCTACAAAGAGCACTTTTGATTTAAATTTTAGATTAAAGCTCTAAAGACTTAAGAAGCGGCACTTGGATAGTTACAGGATTATAAAAGTCTTGAAAATCCATTAGAAAAAACACAGGATGGAAAAAACCCCAAGCAGGTCACAAGGCTTCAGAGCTCCCTTCTGACCCAGGGACAGATATCTGCAGTATCCAACGTTGCAGTGAAAGTGATCTGCTTTTTAAAAGACAAAGGATTGGCTTCAGAGGTAATGGGGGGCTTGCCTCCCCATTTCAGTTTTGGGTAGGGCTTTTAACTTAACCCAAGGGCATCTCTTACACTGGAGAATAATCCGGTCCTCAACAGCATCTCAAATCTGCTATGGCTTTGCAGCATAGTAGCAAGAATGTTCAATATATAATGAATAAAAAAATTTCATCAAAATAAAATAAAATACAAGAGATTCTTGCAAATCCAATTCCCCAACACCAGTTCCTGTTCAGAAGTTAACCCATCACTGCGCTGTTGATCTGACCATATATTTAATTGGAAACCAGATCCAAAAGATTGAAACTGAATCTTCACCCTAAGATGAAAAGAAAGTAAGTAACTTGAGGCTTATGGCAAGTAGTTTGGGTAAACTCACATACCAGGAGAAAGGGATTGGAGAAATGAAGGTGTCGGAAGCAAAGCTGAGTGATAGAACACGTTCAATCCAGACAGATACTTGTACAGACACTAGTGGGACGTTGGGGAAAGGCTCTTAGACCTCACGCGCACTCATCTGGAGGCACAGGATCTACTCATGGCAGACTCAGGAGCAGGGAGCCAAGGGAGGAAGCCACTCCTTTTGTTCCACTTAGAAGCTCCATGTGCTGGGACAATGCTTGGGTGGCACCACAGGTACAGTCTGGGGAGAATTTGACTGTCCTACTTACAAGCCACTCCTTCTTTCCAGCCCCAGATCACCTCCTGCTTGCCTAGCATTAAACGTAAAGGTCTTGTTTTTGTCCCGGAAGAGATCAAATTTCTCTCCATATTCCAGCACTCCGGGGTAGTGCGCCTTGCTAGTCTAACTATGTTTTGGGAAAGTGTGACTGTCTCATGGGAAGATGGCCCCCACCTGAATTCCAGTGTGGCTGCCTGGGTGCCCCAGCATTTAATTTTGTTTTCCTTTTTGGAAACAAGGTCTTGCTCTTCTACCTTCCAAGGCTGAGCGAAAGCACTGATAATATAGAAATCAACAGAAGGTAAGGAAAAGTAATGTAATATGTATGTTGCCAGCACCAGCTGTGTCCTGCCCTCCTCCTGCATACAACTGTACTTTCCAGTGAGGTCCTGGGTATCATGACCTGGGCTGGCATACAGTCTCAGGCTTAATATTATCCTCACTCCAGCATTGTGGGAACAGTCACCAGACATTCCAAGCAAGCACAAAAGAGTTAACTTTTCAAACTTACAGAAGGAATGCACACTTATAATACTAGCACTCAGGAGGCTGAGGCAGAAGACCCTGCCTCAAAAAAGAAAGGAAAGAAGAAAGAAAGAAAGAAAGAAAGAAAGAAAGAAAGGAGTAGAGAAGATGTAAAAAAAGAAAAGAGAGAAAGAAAAAGAAACTCTATATAATGGAGGAATAAGGCAGATCCATGATACAACTGGCAGGACAGCTCAGCCTTGGAATGTAGAAGATAATTAATATTTAAAGCAATGAACAAATGATTGACTGAAAGAGAAAAGGAAAGAGGATGAAACAACTGTACAGCCTAAGTACTAGTATTTTCTTTTTTATAACTAAGAAAACAGAAGCTCAGAGACCCAGAAGCAGCATCAGGGTGGAAATCTGTCATCTTGATTCCTAAGCTAGTGATTTCTCTGATGCATCAAGAATGTTGAGGGGCTGGGGTTGGGGCACTTGCCTGGCAAGGGCAAGTCCCTTGGTTTGATTCCCCAGCACCACATAAGCTGGGTATGGTGGTGCATGCCTGTAGTCCCAGCACCTGGGAGGCTGAGGCAGGAGGATTGCCATGAGTTCAAGGTCAACCTGAGCTAAGAACCAGCCTGGACTAAAGAGCAATACCCTGTCTCAAAACAAAAGAAAGAAAGAAAGAAAGAAAGAAAGAAAGAAAGAAAGAAAGAAAGAAAGAAAACAAAACAGGGTTGGAGGAATGTCACAGCTGTTAAAGCATTGCCTTGCAAGCACAAGGCCCTGAGGTCAATTCCACAGCACCACATAAAGCTGGGCATGGTAGTACATGCCTGTAATACCAACGCTAGGAAGCTGAGGCAGGTGGATTGTCCTGAGTCCAAGACCAGCCTGGGCTACACCAGTGAGTTCAGGACTGGCCTGGGAAAGACCCTGTCTGAAAAAGGAAAAAAAGAAAGAAAACAAAACAAAAAGTTGGGAAAACTAAGTGCAGACTTCATTTCATTTCCTTGCAGGTAATAGTTCTTAAGTGCTTCCTGAATGCCAGGATATGCCAGGAAGAATCAAGATTGGGTAAAGCTATTAATACTCTCTTGAACAGCCATAAGATGTGGGGAGAAAAAACAAAAGCTTTTCTCACAGGGTCCTGACCTGGACCAATTCTCAGTCGTCTAAAGCAGTGGTCCTAAAATAAAGGTTTTCAGGAACTCCTAACCCATTTGTCTGCATGGGACGCCGGGGAATCTACAGCTAGTGCTTTGTGTTGGTCCAGTACACTGTCAGACACTGCAAATTGTCCCCGTGAAGGCGAAGGCTCAGCCAGAAAGCTCATGGGGATGACGAGCCAGCTGCCTTCATCCCTTTACTTGCAATCGTTTACCAAGTACTTACTATGTCCAAGCCACTGTTTTCAACCCCTAGGAATGCAACAGGCAACAACACGAAGTCCTAGTTCTCATTCACTGTATGGGTGGTGAGGTGTAAGAGGAGACAGCAACCGAATACAGAACTAGACATCCAGGATAATCTCTGGTCGTACTGATGAGTGTTCTAAAGAAAACAGAGATACTTGCGATGGGATGCAGAATGACAGGGAAGGGACACTGGCTCTCTGAGGAGGTGTAACCATTAACCATGGGAATTGACTTGAATGAATTCAGAAATGTCCTGCAGGTTAGTTCAGCGCCATTCTGAGTGGCTCTGGGAGGAATGACACGGCAGCCAGCAAACTAAGAGCCAACCACAAGTGTGAGTAGCACGAATGTAAGGGCTTACATATAGCCCAGGCTGCGTGGAAAGGGAGGAAGAAGGGTGTGACCTTTTGGAAGAGCTCCAGGCTTTGCCACTGCCTTTGGGCATCAGTCTTATTTCTTCAGCCTTCTAACAAGGACTTGTACCTGTGATTTTTCAGTGAGCTTCCAGGCCTCAGCCTTGGACTGGTGCTGAATCCTTGATCTCTCTTGTTCTGAGGCTTCCATCTTCTTGACTGGCTCCTCTTGTGTCTTAGTTACTTATTCATTGCTGGGACACACCCAACACCCACAAATTAAGAGATTCAGCTCCCAGTTTCAGAAGGTCTCAGTCCATTCGTGTGCCCTGTGACGAAGCTGAAATAGGAGTTTATATCCTTCTAGGCCACATGCCTGTAATCTAATCTACCACACTCCTGTTGTCCCCCACACACCTCTAATCCTCCCCTCCTGACCAGGCCCCAACTAATAGCACATGGACTTCATAACATCCAAATACATGAGGTTTTTGGAAGACATTTCTGATCCAAATCGTAACATAAGGGCAGGTAGATGACAATCGTCCACTCTTCTGCTTCTGATCCCATAGGCAGATATTTTTGATTCTTCCATTCTCTAAGCTCACCTAATAAATTACCATGTATAGTCCTACACATGTATTTCCCATAGCGTCAGTTCCTCTAGAGAACCTTCATGGGAGATGACTTGAGTTGAGACCTGAGTTGACAAAGGAGGCACGTGTGAAGATCTGGAGGAGCAGCACTTTAGGCAGAGGAAACAGGAAATGGCTGAGTGGCCCAGAGTGGCAGGTATGGGTGATGTAACATGAACAAGGGGACAACTGTGTGGCTAGACCAATCAACACAGGAACTTTATCACTGAAGGTCTTAGGATCAGGTAAAAGGCTTAGATTTTCTTCCAGAAGTTTCCAAGTTGTGGAATGATGGGACCTGATTATTTTAATTGACTTATTGTGGCTGCAGGATGAGACTAAAACCTACGGTCCAGTGGAGGCAAAGATCCTAATACGATTCCTAACAAGAGGCTTGCGGGAGCCCTCACTGGAAAGGATGTGCCTTGGGCTTGGGTGATAGAATTGGAGATGGAGAGAAACAGATCAATCAGGTTGGCCATTGGATGAGGGTGTGGAGGGGCAAGAGTGAGGATGAGGACAGGGAGGAATCAAGGATGACTCTGAAATTTGGACCTGAATTACTGGCTAAACTATAAGCCACTTCTTGAAATAGGGGAATGGATAGTGGGTCAAGGAGTAACCCCCCAAATTTAGGTTCACTAACAGGCTCTTTTCTGCTTATTGGCTTGTTTGTTATAGGTTTTTTTTTTTTTTTTTTTGAGACAAGGTCTTGCTATGTAGCTTGACTGGCCTCAAACTCACAATTCTGCCTCAGTTTCTGAAGTACTGGAATTATAAGTGTGTACCACCATGTGTGGTCAAGACTTTTTCCTCAACTTTGGCGGGCTCCTCTGGGCTCTCTTTTTTTACTAGGCTTCAACTTTGGCCTATAAAAAGTTCAGACTTTTGGGACTGGTGGGGAGTCTGAGGCAGGAGAACAGTTGTGTGTTCGAGGCTAGCCTGGGCTACCTGTAGTGAGTTCAGGATCAGCCTGAATACAGAGTGAAACTCTTCCTGAAAGAAGAAGCAGAAGCAGCAGCAGCAGCAGCAAGAAGAAGAAGAAGAAGAAGAAGAAGAAGAAGAAGAAGAAGAAGAAGAAGAAGAAGAAGAAGAAGAGGAGGAGGAAGAAAAAAGAATATTGAAAAAATTTCAGATTTTCAGCACAGTGTTTTTTTCTACCTCTCATTCCCACCCCCCCCCCAAAAAAAACACTGTAAAAGGCTTGAACTAAAATATTTATAATTTCTAGCAACTCGAGAGTACCTCACTGGCCCCTCTTAAAGTTCTGCCTGAAAAAGCACGAGGCCACAGGTGAGTTACTGTTTGTCCCCAGTCAAAACCTGGTCCTGGAACTCATTTTCTCCACCATGGGGACCACCCGTTAGAGTAGTCACCATAGAGAATTTGCAGTTGTAAATCTTCGTTTTTCTTTTTTGTAGTCGTAAATTTTTTTCTCTCTCCCTTCCAGATGTAGACCATCCACTACCCTGAGCCATCTCCTTGAGACCCTGAGAGTGTCTCTCTGAAATGCAGACATTCAGGGGAAGAACTCCAGCTCTCAGCACGTGGGCTCCTTGCTCTAACATGAGTCACAACTTCATGTGATAACAGTAGAAATATTTTGTGTGGAGATTGTCGCTCAGTGGCACTTGCCTAGCCAAAAAAAAGAAAAGAAAAGAAAAGAAAAAGTTCAAGAATTTTTCTTCTTCTCCAGATAATCACCAGTCAACAAATCTACTGCCTGTTAAAGCCCTCCCCCTCCTCTCTTCTGCTTGTTCGTCATCCAACCCCCTTATGCTTCCTTCAAAACACCCAGCCACCTCTGCACAAAATTGACTTCATGACCTTCTGTCTGGGCCTTCTTTCTCATTGTGATGGTTGTTACTGAGTAGAGCTGATCCTTACCACTTCACTAGTGTCAGGTTTATATTTGAGAGCACTGAGAACCTATAAATATGACCTTTTTCTGAAATGGGGTCTTTGCATACAGACTCCCATTAAGATTCTCATTCTAAGCCAGGACCAGAGGTGCAGGCCTCTAATCCAGTTTGGGAGACTGAGGCAAAGGAATCACACGTTCAAGCCCAGCCTAAGAGACTTAGCACTTAGTGAGACCCTGTTTCAAGACCAGAAATAAAAAGAGGGCTGTGATGTAGATCAGTATGAGGTCCCAATCTCTGGTACTACACATTCTCTCTCTCTCTCTCTCTCTCTCTCTCTCTCTCTCTCTCTCTCTCTCCTCATACTGAGTTATAGTAGACCTAAATCCAAAGACTAGTGTCCTTATAAGAAGGGGAAAATAGAGACTCAGGGGCAGACATACAGGGAGAATGGCATATGATGGTGAAGCCAGAGACTGAAGATACACTGTGACAGCCAAGAAATACCACCATAAACCACCAAAAGTTAGGAGAGGCATGGATCAGATCCTCCCCTGGAACCCGAGAGGAGAATCTATGCTCCAAACAGCTTGTTTCAGGGCTTCTGTCCTCTAGAACTGAGTATAAATCTCTGTCTCTTAAGTTGCCCAGTTTGTGCTACTTTGTTTATGGCAACCTGGGAAACTATACAAGGATCAACAGGTTGACACATAGTAGGTATTCAATAAACATGTTTGAACAAATTGATTAGTAACCTGTTCTTTCTCATTCCAGACAGAGGCAGTCATACTCCCTCCTTTGAAAAATGCTACTTGCATTATAGTAATTGCACTATCAAAACATTATCTCTTATTTAAAAATACCTACTATAGTAAGTATGGTTTCTTCTTCTCCCAGGGAGCCTACCCAATCAAGACCCGAGGGTGCTGGCAGGCAGAAGTCTCCCCCTTTTTCTGCAGCCCCAGAGGCCTTAATTCCAGGTGCTTATGTGGGGTCAGGGCTAGGGTGTGGGGAATCTGTGGCTGCTCCCCAACATGCTCCTCACTGAGGGGAGCAGATGGCAGCTGGGGAGAGGAGAGATCTTTGCCACTTCCCAGAACCTCTGGTCTGACCCATGGGGCACAGGAATTAATGAGGATAGGGGATGGCTCCCTCCTAGTGGACTTTTCAAGGCTTTCCAAGAAGCCTACAGGGCAGACTGGGGAGGGGTGCTTGGGCTTATCAGCATGGCCAAAAGGTTGGCCATGGACACACACTTCCGTGGTGGCTTCTTGTCAATGTGCCGTGATATAGGGCATTGAAGGAAGGAGATGAAACAATATATTTGGATGAAATATCATCTTTAAGTTAATGGATATGTTTCAACTGAGATCTCAAAGGAATTGTTTTGGGGAGGAAGATGGTAGTGAACTTGGTAAGTCTGGAAAGCATCATTGGTAAGTGGAAGAGAAAAGTCAAGGAAATGTAGAAAGAAAAACCTCATGAAAATAATGTAATATTTATACAAGCATACCAATGGAAAGCACAGGAGTACGAAGTAAACTTGAAATACTTAAAACATAATAGATGTGATATTTTTAAAAGGGTAGGGAATGAATAAACATGGCTGAAAAATTAAAAGCTTGATTTTCCTCCAAGTCATTTATTGGGATAGAGTTAAATATAAAAAAGGGTACCAAAGACAGAGAATAAAGCAAAGGAAAATATATAATATCAAAGTTTAAGTTAAACAAGGAAATAAATCACTACAATGGAAACACTGAAAAATAATTGCAAAAAGGTTTTATATGCTAGACACAGTAGTGCACACCTACTCAGGAGGCTGAGGCAAGAGGAAAGCCAAGGCCAGCCTGAAAAACTTAACAAGATCTAACCTCAAAATGGGGTTGAGGATGTAGCTCAGCAGTGGAATGTCTTCCTAGCACATTCAAGGCACAGGGTTCAACTGCCAGTGTTGCAAAAAAAGTTTTTGTATAAGAATAAGATATAGAAACTTCCAGTAAAGAGGGCATCCAAGTAACAGAGCCGCACAATATCTCCTTGTGGACCCACTTAAAAAGTTGAGAATTTAGTCAAAAACTGCCTGTTCAATGAAGGTAGGACAGGCAGGAGCACCCCAGTAATTGAAAGGAGGCCAACGAAAGATCAGAAATCCTAAAGGAATACCAGAAATGGAGGAAATAACAGCAGCATCGGAAGCCACACCATGCCAGCTGCAAATGGCTGGGAGCCACAGTCATCTGCAGAGGAAAACCCAAGTGGAGCCTGGGACATCTGACAGAGCTAGGAGAGGAAAGAGCACCCCAACAACTCACAGGAAGACCAGAAATCTTGGAGACATATTGGAAGTGGAGAGAAACAGCAGCTGACTGGGCGTGGTCCTGAGCTGCAGGCATCCACAGACCACAGAGAAGGAAAGCACAGAGGCCAGAACATCAGATCGAGGTAAGTGTCAATCTGGAAGAAGTGGGAATCAGCAGCAGCTGGGAGCCCCAGCCTCCAAAAAAAAAACAAAAAACAAAAAACAAAACAAAAAAACCTGCAGGTCGTACCTACTCCAAATGCAATGTAAGCTCCCCCTAGAAAAGGCCTCCTGGAGCTCAAATCAGAAGCAAAGCTCAGCAGCCATAACAAGCAGCAACCATTAAAAAAAAAGAAAAGAAAAGAAAAGAAAAAGAAAGCTTGAAACTGAACTGATTGGAGTAAAAGAAAGCTCAGAATAGCACACCAGGGTTTTTGGGGTCACTCTTAAGCAGTGCCTAGGAATAAACTGGCACAAGAGAAAGTTGCAGAGAGGACAAAAAGGCTGCCAACCCGTAAAGTGGGATCAGTGTAATGGGAACACCTCCAAGGGTGGATAGCCCCACCAGGACAGATGGGAGAACTTTGCTGACGGGGTGGTGAACAAGACCCCTCAGGGCCCATTGGACTGTTAGGTCCTTCCTCACTGCCTACTTCCAGCACAGAACTCAGAGGAATTGCGGCTTCCACCATACACCGTCATAGCCGATTAAAGAAACCTCTCAGCTAGGCCTTTAAAGTGAACAGAAGCATGGGAAGAAGACAAGGCAACAGGACGCCCACAGAGATGCCTGAGACCCCAGAAGCTAATGTCATGGGCCTGAAATGGTGGAACTCATAGGGAAGGAAGTCAAAAAGAAAATAAATGAGTCAAACAACCAATTCAAACAAGATATACTTAAAGAAAAGCAAACCTCGGTCAGAGGGCTTAACAAGGAACTTACTAATCAAATAGTGGTCCTAATGGAGACAAAGGTCACTAAGCATAATGAAGCCACAAATAAAAATAAGGTAAATAAGGAAATGCAAGATACGAAGGAACATTTTGATAGAGAAGTAGAAAATATGAAAAGAAATCCAGAGGAAATTCAGGATATAAAAAATATATGTCAAAGCATGGGAAGATGACTCAAATATTGTGAGAACAGAATTTCAGACCTTGTAGACAAGGTTAAGGAAACAAATGCTAAAATTAGGCATGACTCCAAAATTAGAAATGAGCAAAATAGATAGATACAACAGCTGACAGATGATTCGAAGAGAACCAATCTCAGAATTATGGGTGTCAGAGAAAGACCAGAAGAAAGCACCGAAGGTGTAAAGAATTTATTCACTGAAATAGTACAAAAAAATTCCCTAATCTAGAAAAAGAAATTAATTTTCAGGTACAAGAAGCTTATAGAACATCAAATGACCTCAACCAGCAACAAGACTCGCCACGACATATCACTATCAAAACCTCAGAAATAAAACATAAAGAGAGGATATTAAAAGCAGCAAGAGAAAAACAGGCATTATTCTACCAAGGCAAACCAATTTGAATTACTGAAGATTTCTGAATGCAAACTTTAAAGGCCAGGTGAGCCTTTACCTTTCAAGCTTTAAAAGACAGCAAGTGTCAACCCAGGTTGTTGTATCCAGCAAAATTATCCCTTAAAATTGAAGGAGAAGTAAAAATTTTTCATGACCAAGAATCCCCAAAGAGATTTGAGAGAGACAGAGAGATAAGCAGCATCAAAGAAATATAGTGGAAAGGAAACATCTAAAGAGATGTTTTGTACCAAAAATAGACTGGTGTTTGAATCATTCGATTGGTATCCTTCTAAAAACAGTACCAGCTGTCTCATAAAATCTGTGAATATTCCCCTATAATTATTTTTAATAGTATTTAAGTTTGCAAAACATAATAATTATATTCAGCATAGGAAATTGGTATAAAATCTTTAAAAATATGTATGCATGAAGTTAGGGATGGGTAAGTACATAAAAGGATAAACCAAATCTGGCAAAATATTAGTAATTAGTGAAATGTGAGTAAATAATTTATGAAAGTTAAAAGAAAATCCTGAAATACCTAAGCATGCCACTCTACCTATTGTTTTAAGTGTAGTACACTTATGTGATAGATTTTAGTTCCTTTGATGTAGCAATTCGATACAGACTTAAGCTTGTTTGATGTAGTGATTCACTCATTTGGTTTTGGATGTAAATTTACCCTAAGAAAACTGATTGATGCAACGACAACCTGAATGTCTTTTGAATGTACAAATATTTGCCTTTCAGTACTCAGCTGAGGAATATGAAATTCAACGTCTCTCTTCTCCTTTCTCCCTTTTTCCGGCCTTATGAATTTCATTGTTAGAATTCTCTTCCTATGTAGACTGGTGCTTGAAGCCACATTAAAGAATCTCAACAAAGATATAGGAAGATACAGAAAAAGAGAACTTAGGGCAAATCACCCCAGTAAAAGGCCCTGCTGGACCCAGAGAAGAGGCATCAAGACATGGCCACTGCAGCCCATCTAAGGGTGGGAAGCTGAGCTAATTGGTGATTTGAATGGTAAAGTAAGTCAGATGCAGAAGATTAAATATGTTAAATATCACATGGTTTCTCTGATCTGGGAAGCCCAGAACACAGGCATTCTATAGAACAAAATGGGTGTGATAGTGGGAGTGACAGGGGCTGGCGAAGGAATGGGAGGACCAAAGTCGGGGAGGGAAAGGGATTGTATATGTATGCGCACAAAATACTCAAGTTCATTGTAATCATTATGTATTGCACATATATATATAATGGTGGGAAAAATAAAGAAAAATATAAACAAAATTAATAAATGATAAGTTGGGAGAATTTAATATATATCTGACAATGTGTTAATATTGGTACAAATCAATAGAAAAAACGACATTAGGAAAGGAAGATGTAACTTAAAGATATGTCTAAGTCACCAGTAAATGCATGAAACCATTTGTAATCATAGTGATAATAAAAGAAATGCCTGCTTAATTGGCAGAGATCAGAAAGATGCTGTAAAAAGAACAACCAGACAGGAAATTTTGAGTAAGAGACATTCAGACTGCCAAGTTTTGCAAGCTGATACAAGTTCTAGAGATAGAGAGGATAGTTTTAAAACAATGCACATAAAATTAAAGCCACTAAACTGTTCATTTAAAAATGGTTAAAATGTAAAGTTTATATATATTTACTAAAAAAGTTTTTAAAGAGATCTCTTTTTTGTCTGTTCCTTTCTCTTAACTTTTAGTTTTTTAAAAGGTGGGGTCTTATCTATGTTTCCCAGTCTGGCCTCAAATTCCGGCATCAAGTGATCCTCATGCCTCAGCCTCCCAGGAGACTGACACTACAGAGTTTCCGGGGATTTACCAAAGATAGGTCAGCACCCCTTGGGTTCCAGACCCTGGTAGAATTTTTTTGGACTTCAGTTCTCTCTAATCTGTCCCCAAGATCTCTGTCTCTTTCCCATCTTCTAGAAAAGCGATAAAATCATTTGCCTGTTAACGACCCCCTCCTTTTCTTCACTTTTTTGTTGTGGGCTTAGAGTTTTTTTAATCACTCATCTGGGGCCTGGTGGTGGTAGAGCCCTGCCTAGAGTGCATGAACACCTGAGTCCAACCCTTGAGGCTACCGAAGAAGAAAAAAACATTAAAATCACTAATCCATCTCTTGGGTGGAAGAGTGTGCCTTCACAGTTCCTACCTCAAATTGAGCCCCACCTCCAGAGACTTTAAGCTCTGATCGGCTGTCACTGGGGTGGGGTAGACACTGTCTCAGTTTTAGACCTTTGGAAACCTTATCACCAGCCATTCTGTGAGGACATTGCAAATCCCTAAAACTAACCCCACCCCCATATTTGTCTGGCTAGCAACTTCTGGATGCTTTACACCCAGATGAAATTCCTGCCTCCTGTTTAGTCTTTACCTTTTTTGAGTTTCCACAGTTGCTTCCGTAACTCAGCCCCACTTTCCTGCCCAGGATCTCCATGGTCCTGCCACCTCCAGCTCCCTCCCCTGCACACACTACAGCCAGAGTGATCTTCCAGAAGCACAGATCTGAACTCGATGCTTCTCTGTCTGAAATGTCAACTGACTTTTGGAGTCAGCTGCATCAAGTCTGAGGCCTTTTGTGTGACATTCCAGGCCTTTCGTGAGTTGGACTGCCTGTGTCTCTTTGTAGTTCCTCAGCGAGTTTTTATCTTTAGACAGGGTCTCACTATTTAGTCCAGGCTGGCCTTGAACTCACAGTAATCTTCCTGCCTCAGCTGCCTGAGTACTGGGACTACAGGCCTGCTCCACCACATCCAGCTTATGTGATGCTGGGAATCGAACCCAGTGGCTTGGACTTGCTTAGGCAACTGCTCTAATCTCTGAGCGACGTCCCTAGCCCCACAATTAACCTAAGTACTACATGTTGAGTTCTGGTGCAAAAATTTTAAAGAATCCACAATTATACGAAAAGACTATCAAAACACTCCTTCCTTTCCCACCTTTGCATTGCCTGTATTCAAGCTTGCTTCTCTGGGGTTTGTAAAATAGGGCCAACAGGTGGGGGAAGGGGCACTCAGTCTACTCTCTGGAGTCAGCAGATAAATGCAATGTGCCTGGGCGTCCAGAACACCAAATACTTAATACTTATCAGTATCCAAAGCAGCTGACACAAAGATGCACTTAGGAAGGGCCATGCACTGCTGCTTCGGGGAGAAAATGAGGGTAATTGAAATTAACTTGGCTCCTGCTGTTTCTTTCCTCCTTTACTAATCACCGGGAAATCTGCTGCTAGCTGGGCAGAAGGGCCTGAGGGCGAGTGCCCCAAGGGAGTCCAGGGCTCAATTAAGCATCTGCAAATTGGATTTCTGGCCTTGAGGCCACAGGGCTGGGGCTGGCATTGAGGCATGAGCTGCCAAGCGGTATTAGGCCGAAGGCTGGCCAGATGGGTCCAGCAGCTAATTCAATCTGGCTTCCCAGAAACAAGACTTGGAAGGCTGAAGCCATGGGCCTGGAGAGCTGTGACTCTGGCTGGGAAGGCAGGACCCACCCCCAGGGAGCCCTGCGCCTGGCACCTGGCCTCTGCTGGCAGTGTGCTAATAAGCACATGGTGGGTGAGTAGTGCTAGAAAAATATTCCAGGGGCCCAGAGCTATGACCTCCCACCAAGAGGTCAGCTTGATTTCGGAGTAAAATCGGGTGACCCACTTCTCGGCACTGACATACTGCTTCTGTGGGCTATCACATTCTATCAGAAAAAAACAGTCAGCAGACTCAGAATGGAAGAGTCTGAAAGAAACAGAAAAAGAGAAATGTAGTGGAAGATAGAGCAAGGTAGGGATAGTGACAGGAACAGGCAGAGAAACAGCAGAGAGATTAACAATTAGGAAAAGACATGTAAACAGCAGGACAGAAAGATGCACACAGGCTTACAGACAGAAGGATGAAGGGAGTGTGAGCACAAGCCTGCAAAAGGGAGATGCTCAGAGATAGGAGGAAGCAGGTGCCCAGAGCCTTGGAAGAATAGAGAAAGGGCAGCGGGACCAGGGAAGAATGGAAGTGGACGGCCAGGGCTCCCCGAGGTGATGTGCGAAGGTCCAGAAGGCAGGGCGGAAGCAAGGACAGCTAGAGTAGTGGCCCCTCTTAGCTACTTTTTTTTTTTTTTTTTGTGGCTGGGACAAAACACTCAACACCCACAACTGAAGAGAGGAAAAATTGATTTTAACTCTATTTCAGAAGTTCTCAGTCTATTGACGGGCAGCCAACAGTGGTGGAAGCACATGGTGGAGGCCTAGATGGGGAGAGAGCAGTTCACAAGATGGCAGACAGAAGCCACGTGAGAGAGGAAGGGCAGAACTTTCAGGTCCTATCCCAGCATTCTGCCCCTTCAGGATCACGCCCTACTGATCTGCCCCTTCCTGGTTACACACCCAGTAATGTACCACATGCCCACAATCCACCACACACCTGTAATCCACCTGGTCTGACAAGGCACCACTTCTAAACAGCTTGTGCTTCCATAGGCACTCCATAGTGTCCAAACCCATGATGCTTTGGGGGACATTCCAGGTCCAAACCACAACAGGGCTCTCTAACATGAGAAGACTACTGGTAGGACAGCATTTTAAATTAAAGTTTCTATTTGAAAGAAAGTAGATAGATGTTCACCCTCTCCTTTCCCTTGGGAAGAGAAAAGGAAATCACAGAGGAACGGGGATGCCAATATTCTCTAAACCTGACCTGACCACTCAAAGGAGGGATCTTTCGCTCTAGGCACCAGCCAAGGGCAGTTTGAATCAAAGACTCCCTATGAGACCAGGCTATGGAGATACAAACCTTAACTAACAACAGAAAAGTTCCACCTTGACTACAAACTTCCTTTTATTTTGTAACTTTTCCACTTGTTTTTAGTATATATACACAATACACAGTAATTATATGGGGCTTGAGAATTTTGTGCACACATACATTGTGTCAACATTACATTTCTTTCACCTTTCCATATCTTCCCCCTTTTTTTGAGACAAGGTCTTGCTCTGTAGCCCAGGCTCATCCTGAACTCACTATTGAGCCCTTGGACTGTTACAGGTCAAAATTAACAGACCACCAAATGCCTATTGGTGCAAGGTCAGGTTTCTTTTATTGAGGCTGAGATGTTACTACAACTGGCGGCTGGGCTGTCCCTGGATTCCAGGTGATTCTGCAGAGAGCAGCAGTGAACATGTTTTACACAAAGTTTAATAGAGGTTTTTACATCATCACATACATCATTACCTAGTGACCAATCATAACCCAATACCCAGCCGTTGTTCCTGGTAGGCTGTTCCTGGTGTGAAGTATGTGACTCTCAGCAGGTTGCCATGGAGTCAAGAGAAGAGGAAGAGGTTAAGCCTCTGCCTTTATCATAAGACTCCAGAGACATCTTAGTAAGTGCACAAGCAATGTTCCAAGGCCAGGTGGGAGGAGCCTCACAGATCAGCTCACAGCAAGCTAGAACTAATAATATAACAAGACCCCAACATAAATGGCAGGGTAGAAAGGGAGGCAAAGGACAGATAGGAAAGGAGTGAACCTCTGTAAAAGGGGTGGAAACAGACTCTCACTAATTCTAATGTGTTACACAATTTAGAATTCATGTATTTACAAAAAAATGTTAAATTTTATGTCATTTGAATGATTTTACCAAAATAAATAAAAAGGGAAAGCAATAAAGTTATAAAGCAAATTTTAACTTATGTGGCAAACTCTAACTCGCACAGCAAACACATAACCTGAATGGCATACTCGCCACCACATGAAGCCACTCTAGTATATTGGCAGTTTGAGTTATATCATTTTACAACCTGGTTACAGAAAGTTAACATCAGTGTGGGGTTTCAGAAAATTAGAAAATTACAAAAGTGTAATCTAATGTTGGTTGTGACGATTCTGCCTCAGCCTCCTGAGTGCTGGGATTACAGGTGTGTACCACCATGCCCAGCTTACACGGTGCTGGGGTATCAAACCCAGGGCCTTGCACTTGCTAGGCCAGTGCTTTAATTGCTGTACCATTCCTCCAGCTGCCTCTCCCTCTTTTTGCCCTCCCATCTCCTTCCCATGCCCAGCTCACATGGTGCTGGGAACTGAACCCAGGGCCTTGTGCTTGCTAGCCCTAGCTAAGGCAAGTACTTTAACTACTGAGCTATGCACCCAGCCCATTTGTGTGTGTGTGTGTGTGTGTGTGTGTGTGTGAAGAATAGTTCCTTCCTTGGACTTAAAAACCGGACCCAATAGTCAGAGAAGGCTCCATGTTTCCTTACTCTTAGAAAAGATGGCTTGCTCTCTCTCTCTCTCTCTCTCTCTCTCTCTCTCTCTCTCTCTCTTTCTGCCCCTCTAGTTGCTTTCTTCACCTCATGACATAGAATTCCTGGTTTTTGAACAGTCCCAGCAGCCTAGACCAGCTGGTTATCCAGCATCAGCCTTGGTATCATCAAGTCTCCTCCATCCTGCTAGAGAATCCCTCAGGCAGCCCTGCCCTGGGCCTCAGCTCATCACCTCAGCTGTCAGACGCATGACGGACAGGATAGGCACAGGCCCACCTATGGTCCTGATTGGTCCAGCCAGAGTTGGTCCTGATTAGCATTGATCCTCCACAATTCCCTTCTTCCCAGAGATCGCATGGTAGTCTTTGTATCAGGCTCTGGTTTATTCTGTCACCCAAAACTTGTATGTGATTCCTTCAGGCCCACATTCCCTGGACTAGGCCAAAAGAGGCAGAACTGTGTCAAGGAACAGGGGCTTCTGGCCAGCTGTTCAACGCCCTTCCCACTCCAGAGACCTACTGTCCATTCTCCAGCCTCACCTCATCCTGTGCTGTTACTTCACATATATCTCATTTCCACTCAGTCAGGCACCTTTTCCGGTGTCTGGGAGCTCCTTTGGGCAGAGGTGCACAGGAGTCCACAGCCTCCCGGACAACAACCCAAAGAAATGGGCAGACTTGAGCAGTGATTTCCAGCGTGTCCTGCACACTGAAATCCTTTGCAGAGCTTTAAAATGTACCCATGCTATGATCCCACGCTCTGAGATGCTGTTGTAGTTGACTTCGGCATTTTTAAAAAGCCCCTCAGGGAACCTAATGTGCACTCAGGGTTAAGAACCAGTGTCCTTGAGCGATGGCTGCCTGTACCAAGTTGTGTCTATGTAATATCCTTTGACAAAGACAGAAACAGAAAGGCTACCCCTGGGGGTAGGACTGCTAGAAGAGGCAGAGTGGTTCTGGCCAGAGTTCCTCTACCACCTCCCTCACTCCTCACCCTTTTTAGCCCCAGGGCCAACTTCTCTCTCTCTCTTTCTACTTTTATCCAGTGTCCTCTCTGGCCTTTGGGAGCCCAGGCACTGAGTTCTGTATCCACCTATTATCAACAGTAAGCTCCTGACACACTCATACCCTAGGAAAGGCGAGGGACAGAGCTTAGCACAGGATTGCCCGGACTTGGCGCTACTAAGACTTAGGCCTACAGACCTCCTGCGGCCAGAAACAAAAGTGTGCGCCTCCTTCATCCTTCATCGTGGAGACCTCAGCAGGTTCCTTTTCTTCTCTGGGCCTCTCTTACCCCCATCGTCAAATCTCTGAGAGAAAGCACATCTGTGTGGCCAGGTCCTCTGTGGCCAAATTTTGGCAAAACAGTAGCAGCTTCTGGAGCCTACACTTTCTAAGCCTGTGGAGTCCAGACTTCCAGCACTAGTGGCGATGTAACTAGAAAAACCAGACCTCTCCCCTAAAGAGACTAGAGGGGAAGGAGCTTCACAGAGTCCTTTGGAAGCTTCCCTATGGTTTGCTGAAGGGACATCATTAAGAAACCTGCCTGGGCCTGATACCCAGTGGGCCAAAAAATGTCCCTTGAAGGGTAAGTGTTCAGGGTCACTTAGTGGTGATGAATAACAGAGCAACACCTGTAGAGTCCACTGACTGGCAAGGAGCATCAGCCCTAAGGGGGCCACTCCCAGTGGGGGAAGTGGAGAGGGCAGTGGTTGCTTGAGGGAAAGCAACTTCATAAACATAAACACTCCAGACGAAGGGAAGCAGAGCATTAAGTCCAGTAGCCTCATCAACAACCAGGAAAACAGGCTCAGATATGTGCCATAATCATCCTTTAATCAGCAGCAAACCTAGGACTAGAACTGTGTGATCACCCAAGGGGGACGTGTGTGTTTACAAAGCACACACTTGGGGTGAGGCCGTGCCCTGTGGGTGATAGGACACGAGCATATATCAGCCCATGGCTGACAGCTCCGTGTGCCAACTTGGGCCACACGCTAGAAGCCAAGAGAAGTTAGACCTACCTGAAGCTTTCCCTGGGAGCTTGATGCCAGAGGGAAAAGAGTAACAGAAGGGCCAGGGGCCCAAGATCAGTGCCTGGGTCTTTGAGGGAGAGGCAGTGGGAGGCAGAAGAGGAGTGAGGAACGAGGAAGGTCACTGCTGAGCAAGGTCAGGAATGTTCCTTCTTGGATTGTAAGCACCAGTTAATGGTGGCAGTGACATATTTTTCATGATGATGGCGATCTCTCGATTTTGCACTTTTACTTGGCCATGTGACTACAAAGAAGAGGAAGGGAGGAGGACAGATAAAGGTTAAGTCACAGCTACTGACTTGACCTGAGATCGTATCAGGAAGATTGTGCATCCTGCCAATAGGAAAAAGGCAGGGAAAGGAACTCTCAATCAAGGGACTTCAAATCACTATCCACTATACTTTTGGTGTGCATTCTCTCTGCCTATGTGGACAGGCCACCTCTCTTGGCAAAAAAGATAAATAACTTCCTATTTCCGTCTTTCATGCTTCTCATGCCCATCCCTTGTTTGAACAGGATGTGCAAGCTATAGTGTCTTGAGGGGCATCTATGTCTGACTCTTGGGGTATATCATTCTGTGCTCTGGCCATATCTCAAACCACAGACCTGACACTCACCTTCACAGCAACTTGGGCTCTGGAGGTGACCAGGGGCCACTGTCTGCCCTGAAGCCCCACTGCCACGCTATTAACTCCCAGCACTGTGGGGTAAGTGCTCAGAGCCCCTGAGGCTGGAGATGCCTCACTGAGCTCAGAATACAGTTGCAGGCACTGTGAGATCAGTGAGGAGAATAAAGAACAAAAGTCCTCTCTGCCACTAGAAAGGAAAAAAAGAGGGAGAGACCTGCCTCATAAGTGAGGTGAGACTATGAACTGGGGGTCTGGGGGGATTTTAAAGAAACATACTTGGAATTTTTCACTGTCCAAGTGTTCTACAAGAGGAATAAAAGTATAGTGTGAAGATTGGTGAGTAAGGAGGTTGCAGGCTTTTGTGCTTTCAGAAAGAGAAAGGATGCTGACGAGATGGGTGTGCTGAAAGTTCTTTGTGACAAAGATTCTGCCACCAGAGCATTCGGTAGCATGGGTCTGGCCATCACAGAGTCTTTCCCTGTAGTTTGAGATGTGCTCCTTCCCTTACTTTAGAAGCAATTTTTATGGTCATTTTGTCTTATTTCTTAGCACCTTGAATGGATGCTGGCTGTCTTGAGTAATGTGTGGTCCCCAGTTAGACCTGAACACCCCCACATGGGTCTGATGAGGGAGTGGGGAGGCGCAAGGAAGAAGCAATATACTTGACCTTTCCTCACAAACAGGTTTGATGTGTTTGAGTCAAGCATTTTTTTTTTAACTTGTGGTGAGATACATGTAGTATAAAATTTACCATTTTAGCCATTTTAAAGTACAGTTCAGTGGCATTAGTGCCCACAATTGCCACTATCCAGCACCAGAACTTTTCATCACTCCAGAAGTAATCTATACCCATAAAGATATCCCTCTCCATCCCCCTTCTCTTAGTCACTGGCTGCCATTAATCTCCTGCCTGTTGCTATGGAGTTGCGTATGAGCAAGAAGATATCTTGATGTTTATGCTCTACTTAAAATGCAAATAACCCTAGCAGGACTCACAGTTAGCATTTTCAATGTCATTCATTGAACCTCCCAATTCAGAGATTATTTGATTCCTGTGTTACGGAGAAGTCACTAGCTTAAAAATTAGGAGACCTAGTCTCCAGTTCCTCCTATCAGAAGCTATGTGATCTCATGAAGATGCCTGCCATTCTTTGAGCCTCAGTATACCTCTTGAGGCATAGGTGGTAGACTCAGCAGATAACCTCCAGGGCCCCTGCAGCTCTGATTCTTTTGCATGGTGGCAGAAGTGCACTGACTTGGCTGAGCACAAATTGGACAGTGCCAGGAGGATGCCAGCATTGGAGACACTGCTGAGGGCTCAGACCTGGCCAGCCTGGCTCCCTGTTCAGCTCTGGGTCAGCCCTGTCTGCATCAGCCCCCTGACTGCCTCTGTAGGTTGGAGATGGGTGTGCTGAAAGTTCTCTGTGATAGAGTTTCTGCCTCCAGAGCATTCAGTAGCATGGGACTAGCTGTAGGCCCCATTATCAGGTCTGCCCAGGGATGATCCTCCCGGGAGCCTCAAGTAGTAACCTCCCTAGGCAGGCTGGAGCAGAACAGGCAGGGCAGAGTGTTGACCCCGAGGGACAGGAAGGGGCTAAGGGCAGGGCAGGAGTGGCTGCTGAGTGGGATGCATCAGAGGTTCCAGGGCCTCATTTGCCCAGGACCATGGCAGCTGGGTCCTGGGATCTTCTCGGGGCTCGTAGGCACCCATGTGAGCAAGTATGACCTGGAAGAAAATTACAACTGAATATTTGTAATCACTTCTGAAGAAAGAAGGAAGGTTCCTTGGTTCTGGGCTTTTGATCTAAAGGAGAAAGGTTAAGATGCAGAGAGTGCAGAGTGGGAGAAGCTAAGAAGAGGCCAAACTGGCCCATTCCAGGAAAAAGTGGAAGATCACTGGAGGGAGGAAGGGAGCCTGACAAAGTGGGGGCTCTCCAGAGGGACTTGAAAAGGGAAGACAGAATGCAGAATGACAGGAAATAGTCTTGAGTTTTGGACAAAGCAGAGAAAAGGGGAAGATATTTGGACAACTCCTGGAAGGATGAAAGAAATGTTTTGAGGTGATTTGGAGGATTTTTATTACACAATATATTGTATAAACCTCTCTTTCATATCCCCAAGAAATAACCACTGGTGATTTGTTACTATTCAGTAGTTTGGAATCAGATTGGTAACTTTCAAAAAAAGTTCATTGACTTTATTCCACTTGAATTTCTCAGACACAAACATCTTTAGTAGGTTTTGTCAGGGTTGTAGTAGTGAAGTATTGGGTGTCTTGTTTGTGGGTTGTTTTAACCACTTTTAAAGCTTTTTTGTGGTGGAAGGCACCTTAGAAATCACCTCTTTGGTCTGTAGTTCTGTCTCCCGAGTCCTGGTATCTCTTGAATAGGTGACCCCATCGGGAAGATAAACTGCAGCTAGCCACCAACAAAGGCTCTCCACACATAGCCTTCCTCCTTCCTGAGGCTCCCCTGGCCTGGCTTGTGTGTCTCTTCTCCCAGATTTCCTTCCACCTGCTGGAAAGTGGAGGTGACAACCTGCCCTTCTGCTCCTTGGGCCACTGTAGCAATCACAGAATTCCAACTGAGAAGTGCTACCAGGCCAGGCAAGGTAGAAATACTTGATACAAGGTTCCTCGGTAGGAGTCTTCCTCTGTTCCAGCAATGCTGCAGCATCCACGCGACTCTGTGACTGTGTGTGGTGTGTGGGCACCCATGCTCATGACTCTAGCCTACTCTGGCCCCTGCCATTGTGGCTTCCTGGAATGGTGATGGGCATAGCGCTCAGGGTGAGGGTGGTGTGGTTCCTCTGCCCAGACCCAGCCAAGCCTCAGACAGCAGGCAGCTGCTTCCCTTCTTCCCTATGGCATCTCTATGGCTTTGGAACCATCTATGAGCTGAGGCTACTAGATTAGAGTGAGAAGGCATACAGTGCTGCCCCTGTGTTACCAGGGACTTTTTCAATAGGACCTTGTACTCTAGTCTAGAACTTAGGCACAGAAAAGATACTGCCACCCTTGATCTTCCTAATTGAGGCATCTGTGTCTCTGACACTCATATTCTGATCTTTTCCTGGGCAGTCAGACCTCAGGTCTATGGGCTTATGCAAGGGTTTGTGGTGCAGGGAGGTACCAAGCATTCTTCCACCCTTTTTTTTCCACCAGAATATCCAGCTTTTCTGCCATCTATGTTATGCGGCAAGCCAATGATCACCTCAACACCATGCTGCTGCTAGCGGAGGCGAAGACGCCATCTCTGAGTTCCAGGACGGCCTCTGCCTCCTTCTCTCCTCTCTACCACACCTTGTCCCCACATGAGTGACATGCAGTACTGTCCTGGCTGGGGTAAGGGTGGGGAAGAACGGAGCAGAGGAAAACATGAGTTAGTGTCTTGAAATTTACACCTGTCCTGATTACTGTACACAGGCATCAAAAATGTTTCCAAGCCAGCCTTCTGCCTTGCGTGACTGCTAAGGCCATGGGAGAGCAGGAGGAAGTCATTCAGAAAAAGATGAGCTCACAGAGGGGTGGGGAAGATGAGAAGGAGCTCGGAGCCCTTCCAGATGCTGTGCTCCCTGTGCGGGGCCCCTTTCTAATTACTTTGCTAGCTTTAAAGTCAATTAGCTGAAAACAGTAATGGGATTTCGCAGAGGGGCTCCCTGGCCATATGGCTCAGAGCCTCCTGGGGTGAGCCAGCAATGGGCTTGCAACTCTCAGGGACCGACAGATGGGTTTGGTGACATTCAAGAAATTATGCAGACCTGCTTGGTCCCGGGCCTAGGGCAGACCGGGAGGACAGGGGGTGGGGCGGGAAGACAACTGTGAATTAGTGATCACAGGAGTGTGTTCTTTCTGCCACTTTGGAACTCGAGGGCCCTTTAAATAAAACCAGGAACAGATGTGTTTCCAAAGGGTTCTCCTCCACCCCCCCCCCACCCCCCAGCCCAGCTGTCTGATACAGGGCAGAGGAGGAGGAACTGCACTGACCTCTTGGTAGAAGAGGACGAGTGGCACCACCTCTGTCACCTGCTGCTTCTCCCTTCTGAGCCTCAGAATTTGTCTGTGAGTGGGATACAACCGCCTCTCCTAACTGCGGGGCCTAAAGGAGCTCATGTGTGTGAGCACCTGGTCAGTGTGGTACAATGTATGAATTGTTAGCAGGCTGCTGTCCTCACTGACCTGGGCAAAATGAAAACTGTATCGAAATGGAAACATCAGCCAAGGGCAAGGGCAGAAAGGAGGAACTAATCCCCACCCTCTCCTCTCAGGTGCCCTTCAGAGGCAGCCCGGGAAGTGATCATGCACTCACGGGAGAAAGGCAGATCCAGGATCCACAGTAGCAGAGCGAAGCGTGAGACAGGAAAGCGCCATCTCCTCTGAGAGTGAGTCTCCTCGTGTGCTTGTTGGAAGTACGAGTGACACGTTGTGGGTCTCGGGTATCGTTTATTTTGTAAGCAATGGGGAGGCATGGAAGACTTTTTGTGCGTGGGATTGGGGGGGGGGGGGCAGGGTCTTGCTCTGTAGCCCAGGGTGGCCTTGAACTCACAGCAATCCTCCCAGGTGCTGAGCCTATAGGCAGGTACTTATGAGGTGCTGGAAAATCAAACTTAGGGCCTTGCGCTTGCTAGGCGAACGCTCTGACTACTGGGCTATTCCTCCAGACCCATTGAAGATTTTTGAAGAGTTGGAGAGCAGATATGATCACTATGCTAGAAACACGGCTAGGAATAGATCTGTATTGGAGACTGGATGAAACTGGAGCCAGAAAGGCCCTCGGTGAGGGTGAGGAGAGAGCATCAAGAGACGAGAAGGTTGCTGTGATATAGGATCAAAAGGTCTTAGTAAACAACGGCCATGGCTGATGGGTGGTCCAAACAGCTGGCCAGGAATTCTGGGGGTCTGGGTTACAAACATTGGATATCAGGATTGTACTGGTTAGGATGTAAAGAGAGGCAGAGTTAACAGAATTTACAGAGGTAGAGGAACTTTATTTGGAGGGCTTACAAGTTTGAAGAACTAGTCCAAATAGGCTGTGGGCATGTGGGAGAGCTGGAGGGTCCAACAGATGCTCAGGCTCACGTCAGAAGGACACCAGTCCGAGACTGCAGGACAGCCGGGACGCACCTGCCGTGAATGGTTGTCCAAGAAAACAAGGCGAACACCGGGAGACTGATGTGAGTTTATTATGGAGACCTGCCAGATGAGGACCCCAGCAAGCCAGGAGCAAACTGAAGTCTCTCCCAGTCAGGACAAGGCCAGGGCTTTTTTAGAGAGTGGCTTCAACAATGTATCTCCCTTTCTCCTTTCTTCAGTTCAAGCTGCCAGTAAGGTGCCCCTCTGTCACTTCCTGCCCCTCAAGTTCACAACATATACCTGGATTCTATTCCGAGGACATTCCTCAGTTGCAACAAAAAATGTCTCCAACCGCCTAAGGAATATGCTGCTGTGGGCCTGAACAAAGGGGTGAGTTTCTGTTTGAACATGGTGAGTTTGAGGAGGTAGCGGGCCATCTGCACAGTGACCAGCAGAACACATGAGTGTGGGTCCCAGGCACATATAAAGGTTCCTTGCTTAAGGGTCGCCATCTTCCCCTTGCTCAGGGAGCTACTGAACGGTGCATCCCTCTAATTGGTGTTGGCTGTAGACCCGCAGGACAGCCCGGGCTGAACGCTGTGTGACCTGGCTCACCTGCTGCCCCTGGCCCCCTACACTCCATGCCCAGCTGGGCTCAGAGTGGGGCGGATCTCTGAAATGGGGGGCCCAACTCATCCTCCTTCCTTGCCATACCTCAGAACAGGTGGCCTTGTCTGTCTCCTGTAGCTCTGCTTCCTTAGACTGCAACCTTACCTGGACCTCTGTGCTAGCTGTCCAGAGTGTCCCTTGGGATGACAGCTGACTGGGGCTCGGCCCCATACATTCTGATTAAAACAACAACAACAAAAAAATAAAGCCATGCCCTTTCAAGGTTTAATTTCCTCTACATCAAAAAAATCAAATTTAAGGATAAATTTAATCTTCTTTGTTGGACTCAGTGATTAAAATTGAAGCTAGACTTAAAAGATTCTTACTCTCCCTGGTGGATGTGAGTGTATAAAGGCACTCCTGAGCAGCCTCTGGATGGCTCACGTGGGCTGGCAAAGTCTATCACTGGTGTGACTGAGACAAGCAGGTTGTTTCTGGAAAAAAGGCAAATTTGTTGATCTTCATTGTGATTCACCAAGAATATCTTGGAAATTGCCCCTAAGTGACAATTAGATGTCTGAGCATGTGAACACAAGCTCGCACATATGGTCACTCGCACTCATTTTCTCCTTAAGAATTTACAATCCCCATTCAATGATCAAAGGACTCAACAAGTTCTTACTGACACTCGGTGTATAAAACATTGTCCTATTTGGCTCTGGGGACACAGATACAGAGACAGGATTCCACGTATGGAGGTGCATCTCAGGGGTCCAAATCCTAGCCCTTTGCACACCAGGCCTAAGCCACTTGCTAGCCACAATGATTGCTTCTGAAGTACGTTCTTGACCCAAAGTGTTTTAGCCAGGATTGCTCACAAACCAGGGCTTTCTTCTGAATGCTGCAGAGGGTAGATGGGAGACTTGGAATGACTGCAGTCATTTTGCAACTGAGAAGAAATCTAGAAGGAAAACCAAGCATACAGACAGTCAGCAAAGCTCTAGGAAGAAAGGCGGCCAAAGTTACCATCAAATTCTGGCCAATTGCCAGCAGTATTGGCCGGCCTACAGTTCCTTCTACTTAAACCAATTTGTAGCTGAAAGAATTCTAATTGAAATAGGCATGTATTGTGTGCTTGCCATTTACATGACAAACTGAATTTAGACATCGCAACAGCCTTTTAGCATAGAAATTTGGCAGTCTCATTTCATAGATGGAAATACTGACGCTGGTGGCTGACTTCTCAAAGTCACCCATTCATAAAAGAGAGAGTTGGAGTTTTAGAAGTTTGACTCTAGAACCTGTTTTCTGCAGAACAAGGTATCTGGCTGTGTTGGGGAATCTCTTTGGGATTTTGGTTGGGCTATTTTTCCGTGACTGGGCAGGCAACAACACAGCTCAGATCCTTGTGGATAGTTTGGGGAAGGTTTCAAATATGTGTACTTGCAGATCTAGGACCACAATGAACTAGATCTCAAAAGGCAGGGGTCCAGCTGACGCGTGGACTCTGGGAAACAGAAATCAGAGCCGTGTAGAAAAGCCATCTGCATCTTGTCCTACAGAAAGGGTTTCTGCAGTGATGAACCTCCTCCTTTGTGCACACAGCGAACGCCTGACATTTATACAGTTAATCCAACTTGACCTTTTGACTGAGGAACTGTCAACCCCTCCCTTCCTAGAGGAAAAGCAGCTCATGGGGCCTGACCGGTGGGTGACCCCATTAAGCATTCTGGGCCCTTTTCTGGCTTCACATCCTCTGCGGCTGAGGAATTATGACCAGCAGAAAACACAATTGCTTTCTCCGGGCCTCGTTTTTCACTCTGGCTGCTTTTGCTGGAGATGCAGTCACAGCTCAATCTCAATTTGGTGGGCAGGAGGGGCAGGCAATGGCTGTTGGGTAAAACCTTCCTGCGTCCATTAGGCAACATTCTCTATATGAAAAAGAGAAGAGCTTCATTTTGTTGACAATTGTTTTATGAGTCACTTAAAAAATGCTTTCTCTTAGTACAGAACTGTCCTATGCATTCTATTACTCTATCTGTTTCTCGCTGCAGCTGTGCACAGGGACAGGCATGTGTCATTATTTTTCTTTCACTGTGTGGAAATCAAACCCAGCTTCTTGTTTGGCTGTGCAGTGGTCAATGTTTTCAGCCTGACAATCAAGGACTCTTTCTACTATATCACATTGGGGTTTTTTTCATGCAAATTTAGAGAAAAATGCAAACAATCTGCTGAAACTAGAAATTAATAGCCTGCACCCTGCTGAGTTGATAGCACTTCCTCACGCCAGGTCAGCCCTCCACCCCTGTAGATACCTATCCTGAGCTAAGGACTCTGTGTTCTCAGTGAATCCATGTCCCCATAAGACAGTGAGGTGGTCAGGGGCAGGGTGGTGATGGAATCCCACCTGGGCAGTGTGATGCGGAGCAGCTCATGTTATCTCATAGGGCACCATTGACACATGGGACTGGGCAATTCTTCTTTTACACGTGTTTAAATAGCACTAGGCATTTAGCATTCCTGGACCCTGGCTGCTAAACTCTAAGAGTACCTCCCTTTCTTTAATGTGTCTTTGCAAACACCCAAGACACTTCCAGATCTCACGGGTAGTGGTGGGGACTGGGTGGATTAGGGGTGGTAGCTTCCACCGCTGCCTGAGGACACTGGTTTGGAATAAGATGGCTAAGAATTTAAACCTTGCCTCTGCTCTCCCTGGCAAAGCAAACTTGAAGCCTGGCTTCCTGGTCTGGAATGTTTATCCCAGGGAGCAATCATGAATATTACATGAGCTACTGGACAAAGAGCACAATGCTCTGTGCTAACATAAAATATTTTTAGCAACCAACAGAATAAAATGAACCTACAGGGGTAGGTTTAAGACTTGATCTTGCTGTGTATACAGTAGGTGCTCAATAAATGTGATTTCTGGCTGGAGGAATGGCTCAGCAGTTAAAGCGCTTGTGTAGCAAGCGCTGAATCAAGTGCTAAATGCCAGAGTCCGATTCCCCAGCACCACATAAGCTGGGCCTGGTGGCGCATGTCTGTAATCCCAGCACTCAGGAGGCTGAGACAGGAGGATTGCTATGAGTCCAAGGCCAGCCTGGGCTCCATAGTGAGTTCAGGACCAGCCTGGTCTACAGAGTGAGACCATGTCTCTAAATAAATAAATAAATTAGCACCTACTTCAACAACAACATGAACAATAATAAACATTTATGGCTAGTTATTATGTATCAAGCAATGAGCAAAACCGTGGTATCTCACTGGATTTCTGCTACAATTTTATGAGGTAGATATGATTATTGTTAATTTTTTATCTCTGTGAATTTTTCTGTTATAGGGATCTCATGAAATGGAATTATACTGTAACTGTCCTTTTACTTAGCATGATATTTTTAAGGCTCATTCACATCACAGGATGTATCAGAGCTTTATTCTGTTTAAGGATGACTAATATTTCAGGATAGGTTCTGTATGTTTTTGAAAAGTGAACACTTGGAGGAAAAAAGAGGTACAGAGTGAAGTGAATCTTTCTTGTCTCTATACCAGGCTCCCAACTAACCTACCCAGAGACAGCTACTGTTTCTATTTTTACTGTTGTTTATTTTGTTTTGTTTTGTCCTGAGGATAGAATCCAGGGCCTTTAGACTGAGCTACATACTCAGCCTCTTAAAGGAGTTAATTTTTATTTTTTAATTTTTGAACAAGGTCTTACTAAGTCACTAAATTGCCCAGGCTTGGCTCAAACTTCTGATCCTCCTGCCTCAGCCTCCCAGAGTCCTGAGATTACAGATACATGCACCATACCTCTCTCTGTTCCTGGATTCTTGTATATTCTTCCTGAGTATCTATGTATATTCAACAAAGATGTTTCAATGGCATTTGTAAACATTTTCACACAGATGGAGGTAAATTAGGCATATTGTTCCTGTATCTTGCTGATATCCTTAACAATGTGTCTTAGAAAAAAATATTATATTATATTTAGCTTGGTCTCATTGTTTTGAACAACTGCATACAACATAATTTGTATGAATCCCCTTAATGCAAATTTAGGGTTTAGGGGTTTTTAAAAATCTTTTTCAGTTGTCAATAGTACTGCAGTAAGTGTTCTCATAATATTTTGTTTTGTTTTGTTTTTGAGAAAGGGTCTCTCTCTGCAGTCCAGGCTGGTCC
The DNA here is from genome assembly GCA_004027205.1 of Ctenodactylus gundi. Taxonomy (NCBI): domain Eukaryota; kingdom Metazoa; phylum Chordata; class Mammalia; order Rodentia; family Ctenodactylidae; genus Ctenodactylus; species Ctenodactylus gundi. The sequence goes on from PVKB01003788.1 coordinate 166,754, forward strand.
TGACCTCATTATGTAGCCCAGGCTCAAACTCATAGCAATCTTCCTGCATCAGCCTCCTGAGTGCTGGGTTTAAAGGCATGTGCCACCACGCCCAGCAAGTATGCGGTGCTGGGTGATAGAGCTCGAGGCCTCACACTGCTAAGGCAAGTGCTTGAATCGCTGAGCTACACCACCAGCCCTCCTCCTCACGTTTTAAATCCAATATACCATAAGAGGAAGGAATGCGTCTCTCCTACTGGCTCCCATTTCTGAACCTCCATTATCAGGGGAGATTGAGAAGTGTCTATTCCTTTCAAAGCCCCATTTTTTTTTTATTGAGTCTTTTAGTTTTGGGGTGTCTAAATTATTTCAGTTCTTTGTATATTTTCTATATTTAGTCCAATGTCCAAGGAATAGCTGGCAAGACCTGTTCCCATTGTTGGTTCTCTGTTTACTCTGTTGTTTTCTTTGCTGCATAGGACTTTCTAATTTTGTATGATCTCATTTGTTGATTCTTGATGTAATCTCTTGTGCAGTAAGTGGTTCATTAGGAAAGTCCTGGCCTGTGCCTAGGTCTCGATGGGTTTTTGAAGGGTTTTGCCTATTTTGTCATCCAACAGATTCAATGTTTCTTTTTGAATATCTAGGTATTTGACCTATTTTGATTAGATTTTAGTTCAGAGTGAACAATGGGGGTCTAGGTTCATTCTTCTGCTTGTGGATTACCAGTTTTCTCGCACCATTTGCCAAAGACACTTACTTTACTGAAGCAAGTTTGGGGCCCCTTTGTTGAAGATCACATGACTGAAGTGCCTGGGGTTGTCTCTGCACCTGCAATTCTGTTCCATCTGTCCATCTATTTTTGTGCTAGTAGCGTGTTTTTTTTTTTTTTTTTATCACTGTTGCTCTGTACATATAACTTGGTGTCTGGTCTTGTGATACTTCCTGCTTTTGTCTTGTTGCTCAGGATTGCTTTGGCTATTCTGGGTTTCTTCTGGTTCCATATAAATTTTAGGATTGCTTTCTCTAGTTCTGGGAATAGCATTCTGTTGTTATTTTGACTAGAATTTTACTGAGTGTGTATTAGTTACTTTTTCATTGTTGGGACAAAATACCTGATATCCACAACTTTAAGGAGGAAAGACTTTAACTCAGTTTCAGAAGGTCACAGTCAATTGTAGGTGGGCAGCACTGGTGCACACACATGGCGGGGGAACAGCTGGAGAGCTCTTCACAGCACAGTAGAACAGAGAGGGAGGCAGAACCAGCACACATTCCTCCAAGTTAAGTCCCAAGAACTCTCCCCTTCCAGCTAGGCCTCACCTCCTAATAGCACATGGCTCCATAGCAACATGAGGCTTTTTGGGGACACTCCACATCCAAGCCACAATAGTCTGTATATCAGTTTTGGTAGTATATCCATTTGACAATACTGGTTCTGCCTATTCATGAACAGGGACTGTCTTTCCATTTCCTACTGTCCTCTTCTATTTCTTTTTTCAGATCACTATAGTTTTGTTATAAAAGTCATTTCCTTGGGTAAGTTGATTCCTAGGTATTTAAACTTTTTTCTTTTGAAGCTCCTGTGAGATTATTTTCCTGGCTTACTTCTCAATGAGCTCATTGTTGGTGTACAGGAGTGCTATTTGTTTTTGTGTATTGATATTGTGTTCTCACTCTGCCAAATTTATTTTTTCTTTTTCTTTCTTTTTTTCTTTTTCTCTTTCTTTTTTGTGACAGAGTCTCACTGTGTAGCCCAGGCTGGTGCTGAACTCATGGGTGTAGCCTTGGACTCAGAACAATCTGCGTGCCTCAGCCTCTCAAGTACTGGTATTACAGGAATGTGCCACCACGCCCAGCTTTATGTGCTGCTGGGGAATCAAATTCAAGGCCTTACGGTTGCAAGGCAAGTACTTTAACCACTGAGCCATTCCTCTTGCCCACCAAATTTGTTTATTAGTTCTAACAATCTTCTTGTAGAATTTTTGGGGTCTTTCACATACAGGATTGTGTCATCTACAAATAAGGATAGTTTGACTTCTTCTATTCATATATACATATATATCCCCTTATTTCTTTCTCTTGCCTGATTGCACTGGCCAAGTTTTTGACACTAGTGAGTATGGACACCCTTGTCTTATTTCTGATTTTAGGGGAACTGTTTCCCCCACATAGTATGATGCTATCAGTAGTGTTTTAGTTACATTTTTGATGCTGGGACATACCACTCAACATTCGCAATTTAAGGGAGGAAAGATTTATTTTAGCTCATGGTCTCAGAAGATCACAGTCCCTACATGAGCAGCTGGTTTGGTGGAGACACATAATAAAGGTACAGCTACAGGGGTCTTCACAGCATGGAAGACAGAAAGCTAAGTGAGGGAGAGAGGGTGGAACCAGCACACACACCTCCAGGTAAGCCCTCCTGGTAGGCACCACCCCCCCTTCCAGCCACGCCCCACCTCCAAACAGCACATGGTATCCACAGCTACTGTACCACATTCAAATACATGAGTGGGGTGGGGGGCAACACCGCAGAGTCAAACCATAACAAGTAGATTTGTCATAAATGATTTTTATCAGTTTGAAGATGCATCTATACTTAGCTTCATCAGAGTTTTTTCTTTATCATGCATGTTGTTGGATTTTTTGTCAAAGGCTTTTTCTGCATCTATTGAGACAATCATGCAGTTTCTGTTCTTGCTTCTGTTCATACGGTGTATTTAATTTATGGATTTATATATATTGGATCAGCTTTGTATCCCTGGAATAAAGCCAGTAACTTGTTGCATTCTGTTTGCAAGTATTTTGTTGAGGATTTCTGCATGTATATCCATTAAGGAAACTGGGTGTTCTTTCTTTCTTTTTTTTTTTTTAAGCTTTTGTCTGATTTTGGTACCAGGGCAATGCTAGCTTCAAAAAATGAGTTTGAATATGGACTGAAAAGCCAGGGGATATCTTGAGGTTATACTCTCACAGGCAAATTCACAGAGCAAACTTCAGTTAGACAATTCAGTATTCCAAGTACCTGAGAATTAATATGTACTACCAAAATTTTAAAGTTGACAATGTAGCCAAAAACTTTGAAAGAACCCCAAAGATCATTTAGTAATATTCTTTCTTCCCAAGTGTGTGAGTCACCTGGAGACTCTTACTTATTGCTGTGTGTCACTGCATGCTTAAAGTCCACTGCTGCAATTTGAATCTGGAGAGTCCCCCAAAAGCCTCATGGACCAGTGGATACTGTGAACTGTTGTGACGTAGGATCTGGCTTGAAGGGGCAGATGCTTGGGGCTTGACCTGCTGGTTCTGTGCTTCTTTTCAGGTCTTGGTTCTGTTCTACCATGCTGTGAGGATCTCTGTCTCTGGAGCACTGGTTCCAGCTCTGGACTTGGCCAAAGCCCTGTCATGTAATTCCACCAATTCCCAGCTGCCCACCCATGAACGGACTGAGATCTTCTGAAACCGTAATCTAAGATGAAACTTTCCTCCCTTAGGTGTGGATGTCTGGTATTTCTGTCACAGCAATGAGAAAGTAATTAAGACATCTACTTAAATGGCTATGAAGTGTAGCAAGTTTCCCCATCAGTTCTCCACATGCTGCCCTAATTTTTACTCAGGACTCCTGGATCTTCCTCCTGGAGCTCAAAGGGTCTTGGCTCAAGACCACTTTAATGAGGTACAGTGGAAAAGGCTCCCAGCCTCCTGCCATTTGCCACAGTTGTTCAACACCACTCAGCATCCTTGGGTTCACCCTTGAGAACTGAGAAAATGAAAATCAGTAAGTCACAAAGATGGAATGTAGACCTGTGTGGTGGTATGACAAGAAGGAAGGTAAGGAGTGGCAGTCAGCATTGACATGGCCTAGGAGGTCACCAAGTTCTGGAGACTCTATTGTATGAGCCAGCAATCTGGACCTGCTGCATTGCTAAAAGCTTAGGGAGCTGCTGTGTGAGACGCCATCTGGGAAAATAGGTATCAACATTTGAGCATTATTAGCTGACCTTTATGTCCCAATCATTGTTCCAAGATCTTTATATGTGCTACTTCACTGGATTCTCACGGTCCCCCTGTGTGCAGCTATATTGACTATTGTTTCATTTTACAATTGAAGAAATAAAAGCTCAGACTTATGAAAGTTGCCTAAGGTCATAACTCATAAGCAACAGAGCCACGATTTGAATCCTGAGTGAGTCTAGAGTCTCAAAGGTACACCTTACTGCCTTGTTAGCACATTGGAAGTTGGTAAATGCACAGGATGGACTGCTTGAAATCAATTCCATTAAAGACAAGTTTTGCAGTACTAGGGAGTGAGTCCAAGGACTTCACACTAAGCCATATCCCACTCCTTTTAAAAAATTAAAAATTTTAATTCAGAATCTCACTAAGTTTATTAGTTGCCTGTGCTGGACTCAAACTTGTAAACCTTTAGCCGCAGCCTCCTAGAGTGCATAACCATACTTACCTGAAAAATACAGATGTTAATGGATGATTTCTGCAAATTTAACCCAACCCAGTACTCAATGCAAAAATTGTCTGCTCAGTTTCCTCTTTTATAGGACTTCATTCCCTGTGGGAATGAAGCTCTTACCACTATTTTTATAGCACTCTAAGAATATTTATTGCTGGTAACAAGCTATCCCAAAGCTTTGTCACTAAAGCAACAATTTATTCTTTCTTACTCTTTGACAGGTTGACTGCTCCTGGCTGGGATCACTCATGTAATGGCCTTCACCTAAGAGCTTGGCTTGGTGTGTCTTAGCTCTCTCTTGTGGCCTCTCCCTACCAGTGTTTTCTCCTCCATGTGTAGCCTCTGTATGTGAAATCTTTCTTTAATAAGATGGCCAGGTAGTATGGTGGATGGGTTCCAATGAAAGCTGTATGCTGTGCTTGTATTGTGCTTGCTAAGAACATTGGCCAAAGCAAGTTAGTTCAGGAGGCCTAGAGTGAGAAAGACCACACAAACACTTGAATCCTGAGAGGAATAGTTCAGAGGGTCCATCGATGAAATAGTTGACTATTGGAAACTTCTGTTGGAATTCAGACAACCAATCTGAACTCTGCCTTTCTTTCATGGTCCAATGTCAAGTCTCTTAGAATTGGTGTTTTCCCTCATATTTCTCCTAGATCAGTCCATATTGGAGTCATTTATCATCCTGTATTTCCTTGTTTGATTAACTCAAATCAAGGATAATAAATAATTCTTGTAGGACTTGGGTAATTTAAAAAATTTATCTGATCTATTGATGCCGGACATCACGAGAGAAAAAAATTGATACTCAAGTGTCAAACAGAATGTCACAAACATAGACAATGAGTGGTGGAGGGAATTTCCAGAAGAGGTGTGGGCAAAGCCACAATGTCAAACTATAAAGCCCCTGAGTTTCATGGTAGTAGGAGAGGAGAGGACTTTATTCAGGATTACAAAATGTGTCTGTAATGTCCCCTCACGTTCCAGGTTCAAGTCTTCAGAAGGACAACAAAATCTGGCAAAGCCAAGCAAGTTTCAACTTTCCAAGTACTATACCAAAACCCATCTGGATCACAACATTTGAAGGGAGTGGGGTGACAAAGATCACAGCATAAAGAAAAACAAAACCAGCTGTAAGGGCGTGGCAGCTGGAAAGGGCAGGTGCTTGGGGCTTGACCTGGTGGAGTATGTGCTAACTCTGCCTTCCTGTCTGATAAGGCTCTGCTCTGCCAAGCCATGAGGGGCTCTCTCTCCAGCTCTGGCGCCACCCTGTGATTTTACCATTTCCAGCCACTTGCCCATGAATACCTTGACCTTCAGAAACTGAGCTAAATTAAATCTTTCCTCCCTGAAGTTTTGGATGTCAGGTATTCTGTCCCAGCAACAACAACAACAACAACAACAACAACAACAACAACAACAACAACAACAAAAACAGCTAAGACACCTTCCAAATGAGATTTATCATGTAAAATGAATGCCTTCAATTGAATCTGTGTTGACTCAGTTCCGGGAAAGCTGCCTTTAATCCTCTTTTTCACTATCTGATGCCAGGGATGGTCTCCATAATCCCCCTCACTGTCCTTTTTTTTTTTTTTTTTTTTTTTTGGCAGTGGTCCTGAACTCATTATATAGCCCACATTGGCCTCAAACTCAGGTAATCCTTCTGCGTTAGCCTCTCAAATGCTGGAATTACAGGCATGTAGCATCACCACATCCTACTAATTTTTATGTGGTGTTGGGGAATCAAATTCAGACACTCTAATCCCTAAGCTATGTTCTCAGCCCACAGTCCCTCTCTAATATCCTTCAACTGTTGGCCTCTGAGGCTTCCGAGTAATGAAAATGTTTGGCCTAAGCCTTCATGGGAGGACATCAAGACATGCTTTTGGGGGCCAATCACAGGGAAGGCCCCACCTCTCTCATTGACTCATTCATTCATCCAATTAATACATGTACAGTATTTCTCATTTGTCAGACTTTCTGCTATGCTACATTCATTCTGATAATAAATATGACTATCAGTCTGCATTAAGGATGAAGAAATTGAGGATCAATCAGTTAAATAGCTGATAGAGACAACCTGGTTAGTGCATAGCCTCGCTGTGCTGAGTGTCTGAATCTTGCAAAGCACTTTCTGATGCCATGCTTGCCAAGATCTAATCTCAGAGCAGCAGCGAAAGACACTGCTGTGAACATCAGAGGCTTTCTAGAGATGGTGTGTGGCCTGAGGCCAGGAGGGACTTGGCTGGGAAAGGGCCACCAACTGCTTTCTGTAACTGGCTTCAGATTTAGTATCAGTAAAACAGAATCTGAGGATGGTTGGCCAGCATGGCAGGAAGATCTTTGGTGTCCCTGAATGTGTTCTACTGATGGGAATTTTATCCTATCATTAGTTTTTGGGCTTTGCTATGTGCCAGGTACAGGCCCTTCCCCAGATGCCCCAAGTGCTGTTAGAAACGGTTCGTAAGAAGTTTACCTGTCCAAACAAAGGATGGACATGGGAGGCATGGACGACAGGGTATGAGGCTTTAATTTTCTTTTTGCAAAAAGGGTGACCTTTCCACATGCAAGTGGAGAGAGGCACACTAAAAACGTGGTTGGTATCAACTTAAGTCCCTCCCCCTGCCTCTTCCTATTGGCAGGATGCACAATCTTCCCAAGAAAATCTAAGGCATTGGCTCAAGGCCAAGTCTATGACAAAGTCATGACCTTGATCCCTTCTTCCCCTTTCTGCCTTTGCCTGGTCACCTGGTCAGGTAAGGCATGAAAATGTAAAAATCTACCACATTGAACAATGTGCCACTGCTACTGCTAGGTGACACTCACAGGTGCCCAGGTGGCTCTCATGCCCCACATGCCCCTGCTGCGACATGCAATGAATGACCTGAATCTCTGCTATTGCTATTGCTGCTATTTTATATTATTTTTTGAGGTGAGGTTTCACTTTATAATCCAAACTGGTTCTGGACTCACTAAGAACCACAGGCTGGCCTTGAGTTCAGGATAATCCTCTTGCCTCTGGCTACTAAGTGCGGAATCATAGGCGTGAACTACCATGCCCAGTTTACGTGGTGCTGGAGAATCAAATCCAGGGCCTTGGCTTGTTAGGCAAGTGCTTTAATCACCGAGCTATGCAGCCGCCCGGCTGCTGTAGCTTTAGTAGCTCATGTTCCCTTCTCTCTGGACACCCATCTTGGAAAAGCCTAAAGCCCAGGTTTGAACCAGCCCCAGAATCTCCAAGCTTCTAGGTGCCTGCAGCCCCTACAGTAGGAACAATGGTAATCTTCCCCTTCCAGGCCAGAGATGACCCAACTCTCCTGAGATCAGCCTACCTCTAGCCCACAGTGGGTCACAGGGTGGGAATCAGCTGAGAGCTGGCCCTGTAGAGCCCTGCATAAAGCAAAATTCTCTTTAGGTGCCTTGGTGGAGCCTGCTGGGCCGTTAGGGGTTGTAAGGAATGGATCCAGGGAGTGCTGGATAAAACAGAGGAATCAGTAGGCCCTGACCAAGGAAGAGCTAGCTTTAGAGACTCCAGCAGCCTTTCTCTTTCCCTGGTATTGAAAGACCCAAGCCACAGAGAATCCATGAAAGCCCCCCCCCCATTTTATTGATATGTATACGTGCAAAATTTAAGGTTGACAATGGAGTTGAGCATTTTGTGCACATACGTATCTTGTCAAGGTGACAAGGACTTTCCCACTCTCTTTTTGTTCCTCCCCCGTCCTCCCCTCCCTCCCTCCTCCGCCACTTATCCCTCTGTTTCACTTTATTTTTCCTTTTAAGTTCCATAGGAGTTCTGATCTGGGACTCTCATATCAGAGAGACCATTTGATGTTTCACCTTCTGCTTCTGACTCACTTCATTGAGCATGATATTCTCAAGTTTCTTCCATTTGTCTGTAAAAGCCTCCACTGTTGGACTTATTGATGCGTAGTATTCCATTGTGTATAAATACCACAGTTTGTGTATCCACGGGTCTGTTGATGGGTATTTTGGTGATTTCCATATTTTAGCTATTGTTAGTTGTGCTGCTGTTTTGGCCTCTTTTGGATATATTCCCAGGAGGGGTGTCGCTGGATCGAAGGGGACATTTATTTCTAGTCTTTTGAGAGCTCTCCATATTGATTTCTAAAGTGGTTGTATGAATTTACATTCCCACCAGCAGTACAGAAGGGTTCCTTTCTCCCCACAGCCTTGCCAGCACTGATTGCTATTTGACTAGTTGATATAGGCCATTCTCTCTGGAGTGGGATGGTATCTTAGTGTTGTTTTGATTTGCATTTCTCTTATGGTTAGGGATGTTGAACATCTTTTCATGCATCTGTTGGCCTTTTGTACTTCTTTGTGAGTGAACTGCCTCTTCATTTCATTTGCCCACTTTTCAAAAGGATCCATTATTTTGGTTGCCTTACTTTTCTTCAGCTACCTGTATATTCTAGTTAGAAGCTTCTTATCTGAGATGTTGGTGGTGAAAATTTTTTCCCAGTCTGTTGGTTCTCTTCTTACAATGTTGATAGTTTCCTTTGCTGTGCAGAAACTTTTTAATTTGACAGGATTCCACTTGTTGATAATGGGGATAATTTCTTTGGCTCTTCGTGTCTTGTCAAGAAAGTCTTTGCCTACCCCTATGTCTTTTAGATATCTGCCTAATTTGCCTTCTAGGAGGTTCAGTGTTTCACTTTTAACGTCTAGGTCTTTGACCCACTTTGATTTGATTTTGGTGCATGGTGACAGGTGTGTGACTAGATTTATTTTTCTGTATGTGATGTCCAGTTTTCCCAGCACCATTTGTTTTGATCAGGTTGCCCTTTTCCCACTGTATGCATTTGGCCCCTTTGTCTAAGATTAAGTAATTGACGGTGTTTGGGTTTGTCTCTGTGTCTTCAATTCTGTTCCACTGGTCTGTCTGTTTTTGCGCCAGTACCAAATTGTTTTTACAACTATGGCTTTATAGTACAGCCTGATGTCTGGAACTATAATGCCTCCTGCCTTGGTCTTGTTGCTCAGGATTGCTTTGGCTATTCTTTGTCTCTTTTGGTTCCATATGAATTTATATCATAGTAAATGGAGAAAAATTGAGATCATTCCCTCTCGAATCAGGAACAAGACAAGGCTGCCCAATCTCACCACTCTTATTCAACATAGTCCTTGAAACACTGGCCGTAGTGATCAGACAAGAAAATGAAATAAAGGGAATCTACACTGAAAAGGAGGAGGTCAAACTCTCCTTATTTGCAGATGATATGATTGTCTACATGGAAGACCCTAAAAACTCCACTATGAAACTCCTAGAAATAATTTTTTAAAGTTAGCCAAGTCACAGGCTACAAAATTAACACTAAAAAACAATAGCTTTTCTCTACACTAATAATGAACTTATTGAGCAAGAACTCAGAAAAACAATTCCATTCTCAATAGCTCAGCAAAAAATTAAATAGCTAGGAATATATCTAATCAAGGATATGAAAGATATTCTATATAAACAAAACTACGTTACATTGAAGAAAGAAGTTATAGGAGACACTAGAAAATGGAAAGGCATCACCTGCTCTTGGATAAGCAAAATAAATGTGGTCAAAATGACTATACTACCTAAACTGATATATAGATTCAATGCAATTCCTATCAAAATACCTACAAGTTTCTTCAAAGAACTTGAAACAACCATTCTTAAATTCATGAAAGACCTTAAACTCCTCTTTCAAGTAGCAGGCCTATAGTCTCAGGTTCTTAGAAAGGTCTA